>OMOT01027804.1:13802-26949 GCA_900312575.1 Acanthochaenus luetkenii | reverse complement strand
CCATCTCCATCTTTTAGAAATTAAACAGGCAGGCAGAAGGGCTCCTGCTAGCCTCCATCCTCAGGGCAGAACACGGCCCTGACGACAATCTCCTCCCTGCGAGACGCAATCCCTCTCCACAGGGCTGCCCAAAGAAAAGTGCTGATGCTAACAAAATGTGTGACATTCTCTCACTTACGTTAACAGAGCACACATACAAAAGAGCACCATCCATCCATTTGAGTTTATTTTCAATCACCCCCTCTAACATCTGAACTCTGCGGTCTCGGAAGGGGAGGACAGTTGACAGTGAGCCAGACAGCTCCTCTCCGCCAGGGGTTTTGAACTCTTTGTCCTGTAGAGGGATGGATGTGCAGGCTGGGCTAGGATAGGGGAGGTGGGGGTAGAGGGAAGATGGGTGAGCGAAGGGGGGAATGGAGGGGACTTAAGAGAAGAGGCCCATTAATATCCTGTCATGGCTGCCTGGGAGAGATGGTGCTGTAGAAACTCTGTGATAACACAAGACAGACAAGTTTACTTCTTGTTTTTAAATTTATGCTGGAAAACAACTGGGGAAAAGTTTACTTGAATTGCACTTGGAGACAGGAGGGGAAAGCCTCAACAAACTGGACATATGTGCAATGATCACAGAGTGGATCGCTTACTGTGCGTTCTGCAGGGCCTCATGTTATTCAATGACCAAGAGTAAAGAGCACAAACGGTCCTTGGGAGGAGCAAACCATGACAAGTGAATTTGAGGTGAGAAATTGGAAGGTTACAGGCAGATTGGAGTGGATTTATTCACCTCAGTTCTGGTAAACAACAGCTCAAAGAGGAGTAAATTGTGTAAGGGGTTTTACAGATGAGTGGATACACATCACCTTGACTTCCATGTCAAACTAACCACTCCAGACAGACAGTGCTTAAGAAGCTCTCCACGTTTATTCGGCAATAGTATACTTTCCTATCATTTAATATGAGAGAGGCTCAAGTTTACCTGCAAGTGCAGATAGCGTAGAGGAAATTCTCTTATTGGGCAAATAAACTGTCCAGTGGACCTACACGCACTGTCATCTTTGTGAAAAGGGCAATGACAGCTTTCATAGATCATTCCACTTCAGCACTTTTAATGCATGTTAAGAGGATGGGACTAGCAAATTAAAATCCATATCAATTACTCCTTGTCTCCTGTGAGCGGTAAAGGGGAGTAGTGTTTTAAGGGCAAATATCTGGCATTACTTCCATATAATCAAATATGTCATACTGAGGCAACTTTATATACTGCAATTTCTCCACATTTTCTATATGGCTGCCTTTCAAGCCATCAAAAACGGAGGAAAAAAAAGCAAAGCGGGTGATACACATCCAACTATTTATTTCTAAAGAAACGTATTACCCTGCAGGTGTCAACAGTTGATTCACCACACATTCACTTGCTTTCAAAATCCTCTCTGGCACAATTATGTAGTCTTTTAAATAAAAAGGATGAAACATTACCTTTTCCTTCTCTCTTCTTTCTAACCCCTCTAGCCAAATACTGTAGTGACTCATGTCTCGCTTTTCTGGAGAGCTTCCACACCGACTGAATGAAGCCATGTGTGTCTCTCTCGTATCACATCTAAGATAGCGTATCACAATGAGTGGGCTGCAGGGCCTCCCTCATCCACAACAGATACTCTTGTTGTTTTTCTTCCACGGCTCCCTGGCACTCTATGATAGTGTGGTGCATTCCAAGTTAGCGTCAGTTAACAACTCAAAACTACTTGGCTCCCTTTGATCAGGAGGAAAGGTAGGTTAGAAAGGATTCTCCAGATGTTTCCACTTAATCCCCATAACATACACTATAAACTCACTACTAAACATTACAGCAAACTCCCAGGGTCAGATTAGACCACATCTTCCACACTAGGGTTCCTCTCTACAACTAGTTGACAGATGGCACAAATTAAGGCTCGATTCATAGATCTTTATTTGCCTCGGACTGATTCCACTTTCCTGTGAAAATATTAGTCCACAGTATTGGTCAGTATAGCCTTCACCTTCACCTTAAAATCAATTCCTACATCATTGGGTTTGAACTAATTCTATTTCACGTGATGGATGCCTCTGCACTGAAGATAGTAGGTAAACTTTCCTACCACATCTTAGCAGGTGAGATTTCTATGAGTGAATCAGACAAAAGAGTGACAAGAGAAACATTTCTCCAAGGGTATTACCTTTTGAGGGCCTGTGATGTTTTCTGCCTACACCACCCCCGCAGCGTCTTTTGAACTTTAAGTGTCACATCTCTAGAAACAATTTGAGATCGTGTTGGGGATTGTGTTTGTGTGTGTACACGAGCATTATGTCTGTGGGGGTGGACTGATGCGACAGGCACACAGACTCCGTTTTTGTGTCGTCAATCACCTTCGCGTACAGTAAATGATTTTTCAACAAGCCCCAGGGTGATGGATACTCAAAAGGAAGGGGTTGGCTGGGTACTTTTCGACTAGTTTTTCAACGAATGGTGGAGGGACAAGAAGGCCCCCACAGTGCCAAACTCTTGGTGTGCCATGCACGTTTTTCCATTTGGGCGCTAACGCTAAACGTAGCGCCCCAGGCCAAAGCCATGATGAATTCCCCCTCCTGGCGGCTCCCTCGTCTCAAAGGAGCACTCAGGATGAGAGAGGTGGAGGGAGGGGGAGGACTTCTGGGGACAGAAGCCCCATGTCGAATGGGAGGCTGCCAAATGGAGCCTCCATAGGTCTTCATCAGGGCCCGTGGTTGTGTGGTGGTGGTGGTGGTGGTGGGGGGGTTAACGCTAAAACCGGCAAGCCAGGTAACACATCTGTGCAGCTGGGTTTCCTTTATGGCATGGAGCATGCAAACCCTCCAGCAAGCAGAGGCAGGCAGGCAGGCCAGGGAACAGAGAGAGAGACATACAGAGAGAGAAGCAGTCTGAGAAAGACACAGAATGAGAGTGTGTGGCTTCTGACTCTGAATACTGAAACCAAAACTTTCTCTCCCCCCTCAGCGTCAACCACGTTGAGCAGAAACCATAACAGCCCCCCAATGTCGAAGGCGCCAAAGGAATACAAGGCAAATCTCCATGGTAATTCTCCCTCTGCAATCATTCTTTTTGTCTCTCTCCTGCTGTTTGTTTCCATCTATTTTCATTCAGGCATAATTAAGGCCCACTGTACATATTGTTGATCATCAATTAAGATGATACACACTCTGGTGGGAAGACTTTTTCGCTTGATGGTATTGTTGTTTGTTACCCCTCGCTGCATCTCTGTCTCATCGTTGATCCATCTGAGGAATTAATTCAGAAGGGATGCTGCAGTTGTGCTGACATTTACTTTTACTTATGACTCCTCCACTCTCCAACCATGTTTACTCCGGCTTTCAAAATACGCTTTAATTTTGTCGACAACAAACCTCCTAAAAAATTTAACTCAATGTAGCAGAGATGCAACAACAAATAAAATGTTAAAACTAAAAAGAGCAGGTTTCCCACAAATGCTACTGAATGCAATCAGTCAGAATCTGCTATAGAGTTACAGGCAGACAAAGACTTGGGGGAAAATATTTACTTATTATTTCTACTGGTTTGGTGAGAGTGGAAAACCTCATATGGTGCCAAATGCAGCAGTGGTGTAGGCCAAATGTCACGAGACGCTCTTGTGGCAATGACAAGGCTTTCAATCTTAAGGCAGCTGTAGCAAACTCAGGGGTCTGGTAAGACTTTACATGAGGTTGTGCTCATGTTGTGCACACTGTATAAACAACCTAACCTTTTTCCTTCCACCTAATGTTTGAATTATTTGAAGCTCATTTTTCAAGTGCTAAGCCCCAGACAGTGCCAGTAATTATGCTGACCTCATTTGCATGACCATTATTAGTAAAAAGTCACATTTTCAAACCACTTTTTGCACTTTTTAATGGCTTGTGACCTTTCTCCATAGATTTGAGCCTTTGTGTTTACACGTGCTAGCAATGCACTGGTTTATGGTAATTATTTGGTGACAAGGTTTTTGTCAATGCACCACCACCATACAATTGTCGGCACCACCAATTTAATACCAGTTTAATAAGCAAAGCATCAATACGATGAAATGCATGATTACAGTGTAGTCTTCATAGTAATAACAACATTGCGTATTACACATACATGTGAGTCAGCCATGTATAATGTCAAGTGTGACCTTAAGTTTTATCACGGCAATCATGACCTCGTCCAGGATTTCCATTAAAGAATATCTGTCTCATTAGATTACGGAATGCAATCTGTGCAAGGCGAGATAATGTGGTACCAGGTCACACACTCAATATATCTCATCATTATGTAACAACGGGAGGAGCTGGTGTATCCATCGCTCTCCACACACACACACACACACACACTCTCTCTCTCTCTCTCTCTGTCTCTTGCTCTCTCCAGATAACAGTCAAACTAGCAGCCTTCTCATCAATGTACAACACAAATACACACACACACTAAAAACAAACTGCAGCTGCGGTAAATAGGAATTGGGATTTGGAGAGGGTTGCTGAAAATCAAAAGGGCCGAATCCAACAGAGGTTTTGCACTCCTTTCCATTTCCGCTTTTTCCATCTCATTACAGCACACTTTGAATACTAATGGGCAAAGTGCACACAGTCATACAGCAATAATGATTCATAGCTAGGAAAGTAAGCACACACTAAGATATAAGCAGGGCGAATGGAAGTTTGAGGTATTACAAAGGGACGTTCATGTGTACACCGTAATTTATGAGACCAATTTCCCCTACAATGTCTGGAGGAAAACGGCAACTGGCACTTAAATTCTCTCTCCGTCACGAGAAAGAAAATGTCATGCAAATGGATGTTCTCTCATGTGTTTCCCATGAACAATCCCACTCAAATGCTCCCCTGCAAATCACTTAATGCAGCGGGAAAATTTGTATTTTTGCCTCGTCTTACAGCGCCTAAGAGATGGAGTAGAGATTGTCACAGTCCAATTCCGCTTCTTGCTCTGTGCCAGCAAAACCCTCCCTCAAAAATGTCAGCCATGATTCAGGGATTAAAAAAACAGCCCCCCACCCTTTCTGCTTTCCACCCGTTTGTGGTGAAATTATTTTTAGATTTAGAAATCCATGGGAACGCGCGCAAGCGAGTGAGAGATATACCCACACACACAGGCTCATTGCCCAGTCACCAGTCAGCCCGCTCAGTAAGGACAGCAAATAGTCCCTGCAGCACTAAAGGCACACTAACAGAGGTCATGATATTCTCTCTGAAGCTGGAACTGGAGTCAAACTGTCTTTGTGTCCAAGCAGAGGGCTGGGGGTTCAGGAGGCTACGTGCACATGCTCCATTTGAATTAAGGCTTGGTGCACAGTGGTGACAGAGCTTGTTTTCAGCTGCAGCCACCGGAGAGCAGCTAGCGAGGCTATCTCCTAAACCAGCACCACACTGACGTGCCACAGGTAAAACGTTGGTCCAAATAATGAGCACAATGAGAGTAGGCAGGGTAAACAATGGCTTGAGGCAGCGGTAAATGCTGGCATCACTTTTTAATTGCCACTATTCTCAGTCACGCTCAGATGAGGCGGGGAGGGGTTTCTTCTGTCATGCTTAATCTGCGGTGTGCCATTCTTGCCTCCTTTCCCTGCAAACTATGCGCGCACCTACCCGCCCTTAACTTCAGAATCAAACAGATGGGAGAATAACCTATTTTAGCACCAGTCATGAAATCCCTTTCAATATACCGCCTGCCCATTGCAATTTCCCCTCCTCCTACTTCGACTAAGATGGCAAGATGAGCAAACAGACATTCAGGCACACACTCCCCTCCAGGGAATCATTACCCCCAACACAAGAGCCAAAAGTAATGGAGCCTTGGGTCTACCTGGCTCACGGCGGTCCCTACTTTCTTATATTGAAATGGGGGGGGAGGAGAGTACTGAATACTGTTTATGAAAACACTGCCAGGGGCTTTTCTATGGGATTACGAGACTTGGCCAAGAATCAGGATAAGTAGGGAAGGTTGAAGGGGAGCAGTCCTGCTGTTGGAGTTGAATTTTTTTCCATGTTGGCTGGTTCTGTACTGGGCTGGGCTGGGCTAGACTGGGCCAGGCTGTGCTTTTACTGCCAGTTCCCAGAAAACAAGGACCCTTTTTTTCTCCTACCAATCACAACCAGATGTGCCCAGAGACTTGTTTTAAGAATTCTGATCCCTCACTCTGTCTGCCTTTCAGCTCTTTGCTTAACTCAAAACGAGTAACAGCAGACACACACACACAAACACACACACGGTACAGCACATATTCTCACACACAGACAGAAATATACACGCACTTGGTGACAGGCATGCACACAAACACAGCCTGGCCAACACAATGTAATCACAGGGCCCCGAACGGAATCCCAGAACAGGAATGGGCTCCAATAACATGCTTTTCAACGCCAGGATGCTTGCCTCACTCTCCCAATCCCCCAGGACATGTAGTTTGCGGAGATTCAACCTGACATGACTGAGAAATTTACAAGGTATAGAGGCCCATACCTGTTGAAGGCTCTCAGCCCTAGAAAGCAGGCGTAAGAGTAGCACTCCGCTGCAGAGGCATTAAAATGCCTGTGGGTGTATTTTAATACCACCTGAATGTTTTTCTCTCAATCACAGTGTGAACACAAATGTATGTCCTCCAGCTACGTAAAGAATTGATGTTAATGATAACACCACAAGAGTGCAAAGAACATTCTACAAGGCAACTGCATTAAGTTTGCTGTGTGTGTGTGTGAGTGTGTGTATGTCTTGGGGGATGGGAGGGATCATGTGTTGTGCACACAAACAGTCGAAGCTCAGGTGCAATTAACCATTAATTACAGAAATCTGATTAGGGAATTTTTCATCCATGCAGGATAAGAGTAAGTAGTACACAGCGCCTTAACCTCCTTTCTTCCTCTCCTGTGCTCCAGAGGATCTGGTCTCCCCTCCGTATCTTCTCTGCCATGGATCTGCCTCCAGCAACACTATCAGCAAGTACCATCTGTTCCCTGCAGCATGTGTAAAATTGAGCTGCTTGAATGTCGTCCAATATCGATCGGAGCCACATTAATTTCATGTCACATACTGTACGTCACCATTTGTAATCACTACATGAAATGTGTGCATCCGGTTACGCCGAATGATGCCACCGCTCTCAACCTGCATTGAGTATGACTGTCAGAACAGTACACGATGCCATCCACCTCCAACATCAGGGCTGCATAATTAATAGTGTGTAAACATATATTGTGTTTTTAGTTTCCACAGTTATAATCTATAATAATCGCAGCGTATTGCATATCGGGAATACTGAAACATTTAATTCAGAATGTCTGTTGACCACAATTTATAGTAAAATAAACAACTATAATTTTAGCCATAATTATGCAGTCCTATCCAATGGTGGGGATACCTTCATTTGAAATGGCTGTGATGAGTAGCAAGTTCAGGTCATATTAAGTTAAATTGTTTTTTATAAAAACACTGTAAATGTGTGACTCAGTAGTCATTGATTGGTGACTTGCAGAGGTGCAAATCTCTGCGGATCTCACCCAATACAAGCTCAACATGTCACAACAACAACTGCAGTCGCACTTGAAGGTGCCACTGTGCAAAACAAGACACAGGGCAAGATGCAACAGACGTGTCAGCAGTGTTTATGTGGATTATTCACATTTCTTATATGCACGTGTATACATACCAGTTCGTCTATAAATAGGCACCTGTGAGGGGGCTAGCTGCTTTCCTTCAATTTAGTCAAAACTATATAGTAGCTATTGTTAAACATAGGGGACTAAGCTGTATAACATCACAAAACTCAATTGCAAGTTCCTCAATCTGCTCAATTTGGTTCCATGTTTTTGATTCAATAAAGGAGTATGCCTATTACAGAAAGTCATAGTACACACAAGGCAATTTTGCTTTAAACAAACCAGGCGTCAGTGCCTAAACAAATCGTTGTCAGCAACTCATATGCACAAAGACGTTAACTTTGATGAAAACACAGATTTAGTTGTGCCCAGTCATCAACAGTCATTGTAGGAATAACACTGTTAGATAGCAAAAATACATTAGTCACTTTACAGCTAGATGCTTAAAGCACATTAAGGCGTAATCTCTCTGGGTTTACAGCGGGAGAGAAAGAGCATGGCGCACGTTGAGGAGGTGGGAGGGTATGAGTAGAGTAGGAGTAGGCAAGAGAGGAGTGCATTCCCTACTGGCTCCCTTTTAGTAGATGGTCCATTGTGGTTGACTTTAAAGATCGATAGATTGGGTCAATAGATCATTAGGCAATCCCTGCGCTCCCGAAATAACACAGGGATCAGAGTGGAGATAAGAGCTTGGATCAATGCTGGATGGACGGAGGGCTGAACAGAGGCTAGAACAGGGATGGAAGGAGTGCGCACTGTCGGTGTGGTGAGCTGTTTGGCTGTCATGCGTCTTCATCCAAAATTGTTAAAGCATTAGCTCATGCGAGCATGGGTGGTGGAACTATGCCAGGCGAGGCCAGGTTTTGGCTGCCTCTCTGTCTCTGTAGGTGGGGTGTCTGGGCTTAACTGGCATGTTATGGATCAGATGAAGTCTTTGTGGGAGAGGTGACATTATGGCAAAGGGGAGAAAGGAGGATTTGGCAGTATGAGAGCGCACAACTAGATAAAAATCGCATAACCCGTTGCTACTAAGGCTAGTAATGGGGTTACTTCCTTTTTTAAATTCACTAATACAGATCATTCTGTCTGGTAACTCATTAACTTCAATAATGATCAGGCAAACCAATTTAACGGCATGCATTATTCCACATGCCTCTAGGCAAAAGCACAGCTATGTTACACTGAATATAAAAGATGGTGGCTCCTATCAGATAAGGAAATAATTAAACACAACACAACACCATGTTGACTAATGCCATCATAGCCTTTAATCCTATAGCAGCATTAGTATGCCCATACCGATGCCTTTTTATATGGCAAATCTCAGAGCGTAAGCCCATTCTTGTGACTGAGATACATTCGTAATCATAGAGGATCATTTCAAAGGTCAAGGCTCGGTGCTTATCAAATTCTGTCTCATAAAAAGTGCTAAAAAATATATATTCGGGATCACAGAACCATCAAATTTCTTTCAAATGGTTTTTATATTCCCCACCTGCAACATACCGGTTCTATTGGTAGGCAGAGGGGCTCTGTGTCTTTGATCACACTCTCTCATTACCGTCTGTAAGCAGGACTGATATTAAAACAAACAGAGCAGGGGGTGAGGCCTGGGGACTGGCGCTTCCTGCCCCCTGTCTGATGCTGCTGTGGGCTCTTCCTGTGTGGGTGTCAGGGCCAGGCCTGCCCGCTGGGGAAACTGAGGAGAAGCGGGGAGGGAGGAGGAGTGGTGGGAAGCCATACGCAGACGCTCCACCCTAAATAGGAACAGCACGCGAGCCCCGGTGGACATCTGTTTTCACAGGTGTGCTCGCCCAGTGTGATTAAGATTGGCGCTATGCACCCCCGAGCGATACAGCACTGTTACGCCAGCACTGTGGGTGCAGGGGCATGAGTGTGAGACGTGTGGAACAGTTGTGTTGTTTTGGGGCAGATGGAGATGATGAGAGTTTGAGTGAAAGAGGAAAGAGCAGGCAGAGGAGGGAAGGAGGGTGGAGGTGGTGGGGGATTATTCGAGTAATGTTCATAAAGCATAAGGCCTCCTCATTGCAAACCACTCTTGGGAGGAACACTATTTAAGAAGAGTGGGATTATTCTGAGCACATGCAGATTATCCTCTCCTTTTTGATTTTCAAAGTGAGAGGGAGCGAGATCACATGAAAGGATCGGAATAAGCCACACATGGGAACCAGCTTTTATAAATACCACAGCAATTCCAATGGGCAAAATGTTCTGAGAGAGAAGACTGGATGGTCTGAAAGGGAAACATTCACCCCCTGCAAAGCCTATAGGATATAGGTGGGCAGTGGTTTTGGCAGAACCAATGCCAATGCTACAACGCGCCTGCTTCCATAGCAACTAGGAGGGATTGCTTTCCCTTACACCAGCAGACCACTTCATGCTTTAATGTAAAACGACAACTTGCCGGAATTAATTTGTGTTGTCAAAAAAAAAGTCCCCAAACAGATTTCTTTCAGATTTCTTGTGAAAAAAAGCTATTTCTTGATTCGTGTTTGCGCCCCCCTATCCACACCACTGCCGCCACCCCACAATTCTCCAGTGGGAACTTTCAGCCATTTCAAGTGTTCTCACTCCTGGAGCAGTACGAGGCAGCGACAAGAAAATCTTTAACGAAGGAGAAAGCAATTCCATTTCACAGCAGCGAGAAACCGAGGAACCGAGGAGGAGGCGCAGGAGAATCAGTCACCAGCTTCTAAAGAGAAATGGAAGTCTTGGATAAAAGCTGCTCACCACAAGCTACCTCCAAAAAAGAGGAGGAGACAGACTTACACCAAATCATCCTGCTGTACAACTCCGAAGCTTACCTAGCACTGACAACTGACAGGAATACTGCTGTGCTGTATGTAGATTATTAGCAGTTGTGAATATCCCTTTTCTTGTGCTCTCAAACTTCTTAAAACCTCTTTCCATAACTGACAGAGCCACGCCATCTTTTATAGCAGAAATAAATTGGCAGACGAAGAATAATTTGACCCAAATGTTATATTACATATATGGGTATCAAAGGCCTTTAGCTACTAGCTTTTATTACATAATCTATGGTTTGACATCGCTGCCAACTTTATGTCAAACCCGTTGCTGGTGTACGCTACAAAGAAAACATTTCACCAGTGTAAGAATAGGAATATTAGACGTGCACATAAAGCCGGCAGTATTTAGAGTTAATGTTGCTTGCTGTGATATCAAACTGCTGGAAACGAGTATATTCCATTAGCCAGTCTCGAGCCTGGGATTTATTACACAACCTGATCATACAGCCAATCCCTGGTCCTGATTACGTCATCCATCCGATCGTGTGCACCTCCCTTCCACTACTCCCCTGTCAATGAAGCAATGGCACGCATCGCTCCCACTACTCCACCTGGCTCCAATCCAGAGCCTGAAATTAACACCCGACCACATGCCATATGCGAGTAAAGTTTGCCACTGGCGGGTAAAATTGTCAAGCTACCAGCCACACTGGCAGGTAGCATTGAGCAATTAACTTTTTTTGGTCAAAACACAATATAAAAATATGAACCTATCAAATCTTCAAGGTATATGGCTCAATTTACCCGCTGTGAGACCGACCGGCCCCGGTCTCTCTATTATGGTGACGCAAGAAACCATCGTGGTGACTTACATCAACAAGAAAGTACACCACGGCTTTCCTCCTGTCCATTGTGTGTTAGCTGCAATGGCGTTGTTTAAAGTACGCGGTTGCCGTCTGTTGCCTCGGGTGTGTCGGGTGGAAGTGTCCACTTCTTTCTGCCTCCTTGATTGGGTGTAGCGCCAAACTGAATACCCTCCGTCTGAGGAAACAAATCCGTAAGACGTGACAAATGACTGACGGACGTTCTTACTAATGACGGTACTGTGAAGTAGGGCTGGGCGGATCGATACTGTGGTATAGATACTTGGATATCACTCATTTTAGGGGTGGGCGGTATAACAGTTGAACCGGTATACCGGTAGTGATCCATGACACGGTAGAGATTTGACTCGACCGGATGTACCGGTAGTATTTAAAAAACAAAAAGTTAACTTCAGCCCCTGCTCCAATCTGCTCTGGCTTCCCATCTCCTGGCGAGCATAACTCAGCAAGGGCTAAGACTTCTCTCGAAAACTCGATGTGAGAAATGTATACATTTGTAAGCGCTAATGCTCAGCGGCACAGAATGTTGGGCCAGCACCAAACAGATGGTTCTGAGCGGCAGAAGATCAAAGATGCTCCTCCCTCCCTTTCTGTCCCCGTTCCTCCATTTCTCTGAGAGGAGGCCCAGAATACAAAAGCAACTTAATTTCCCGATGGTGGAATCAGCTCTCTCTAACAAGAGTATCAAAGCAGTGAATCAATGAGAGGATATTTAAAACTGCACAACTCTCACAGGCTACACAGCCTTGGGTGGAACACTGCTGTGGGGATTGGAGGGGACAAATGAAGGGACAAAACTGAGAAATGGGCAGATATACAATGCATAACAACAAAGATGCATAAAAAGAGAGATGGCAGATGAGCAGAGAGCTCATCTGTGCTCAGTTCTGTAGCAGAGCAGCTAATGACATGGAAATTCTTGTATGCGACTGGTTTAAAGACACAATTAGCCTTGACCAGTCTGTGCTTCATATATCAGTGCAGGGCAGATTAATTGATACAACCAAAGGCCAAGTGAGCTCAACTTATGAAGCCAGTGTGCTTTGGAAAGTTAGGTGTGGAAAACAGAATGACTGAGCGTGTGTGTGTGGGGTTGTTTCATGTCTTTATTTGACGTGCATCCACTTTACACATGGCTCGCTTCGACACCTCTGAAGGGGCCAGGTTCAAATAAAGTGCAGGACAGTTTTACAGCACTTTTACACCAGGGGAGGCAGGGCCAGAAATACATTGCTTGGTGTGGTGGAAAGAGAAGAACGTCAAGCAGAAGCTGCCGATCGATCAGGATTCTCGTTGTTCAGAGGGGATATAAAGCACTCTTTGTCTGCCCGTGCTCTTCTGACCTTTCTCGGGCCGTTGAAGGCAAACGCTTCCAGGCCAAGAGGGACATGGACTGTCTGATTTGTGCATAACACACTGCTCACAGATTGTGGAGTTGGCATGGAGCGGTGGGCACAGACTGGCTGCCGACCTGGGCACTATCCGCCCTGCCCGACCTTGACACCATGGTACCAATGTGCCAACAAGGGCCCCATAATACCCTCGCCTCGTCTAAAAACATACTATCCCTGAGACAATGCTGGAGAACATAAACTGCCTCAACACACAGTTCATTAACAGATAAACTGCGGTAGGTATGAAAAAAAAAAAGAGAGATTGGAATAATGAGGAAATGACAACGGACGGAAGATATGTGGAGAGGCTGGCAGCCGTCCATGGAAGAGACAGCTGGCAACGACATCCTTCACAAACCTGGCGATGCAAACGGCATGGAGGCAACCTCCAGAGACATGCAGAGGGAGTGAGAGAGGGAGAGGTGGAGGGAGATAAATGAGTGGGGGGGGGGTT
>OMOT01027802.1:0-14223 GCA_900312575.1 Acanthochaenus luetkenii | reverse complement strand
GTGTGTGTGTGTGTGTGTGTGTGTGTGTGTGTGTGTGTGTGTGTGTAAGAGCGCAGCACAGCCCCGCCCCTCACGCAGAAAGAGAGATAGAGAAAGCTGCAAACTAGATTATGTTCGGGACGTTTCATTCCTTGAAAAACACATTTGCCACATTATAAATCTCACTTCATAATATTTCGAGTACCTACCGATAGCAGAACCGATGACGTCGGATCTTATCAATACTCCGGTTTTTACTCATTTAGAACCGGTTCCTGTTTAGAACCGGGTTTCGGGGGCATCCCTACTTAGGATAGCACGGGGTAATTGGACATCACAAAATGTATAATAATACAATATATATATACAGTATATATTTTTAATCAGAAATTGAGATGCATTGATAACCGTTTTGTAGTCTAATCGTAGCTCTGAATCGTAATCGAATCGTGAGGTGACTGAAGGTTCCCACCCCTAGTGACAACCCAGTGCTGCGGTTTAGTTGTGGCACACTGAAGTCGGAGGCCTAATTTTAAGGATCATATTGAGCAGGGTTTTGACATGTCTGGTGATGAGGTGTGAACCATATTAATTGATAGCTGTAACTTTTTGAGAAGAAAATGTCCAAATTCTGTTACTCGGAACCTTTTTTAATAAAAATTGTAAAAATGATGTTCATAATTGTCTTTGTGATGCTAAAGTTGAATTTGCATACTAAAAACGTACGATAAGAATTTTGTGTCAAATAATGTATGATGCTGTTTTTTGGGCCGGTAATAAATATTTTTATTTTTGCCGGCCATTGGCAGATGAGCCAAAAAGTAAATGTTGGACCCTGGATTAAGGGTTATTTATTATATTAATATTTTCTTATTTTTCAACTTAAATGTTGATGCGGAATTGGTCTTAAATGTTGTTCTGGTCTTCAAGTATTAAATCCTGCAGATACCCCAGAACACATAACTCATTTGAAAGTCGGTGTAATTCCGCTTACAAATCAAATGGTTGTGTAAGTCACAAGGAAACGGCATTTCGATGGTGTTTTGATTTTATGATTAGGTGTATTTCCAGTTGAAAAGGGGTGTTGGACACAACAGTGGTTTCTTAGGAAAAGGAAATAGGGTTTTCATCATACCATGTTGTCACTCGGAAAGCGTGAAGTTGCAGGTTTTATACAATGGGGAGGGCTGCTCACAAAATGTGATGGTATTGGTCTGAGTTTTTATGTATACTGGTACACAGATCAGGTACACTGAACACTCTAAAATTGCCCATAGATTTGTTTGTGTGCAGTATGGTGTATGATGTAGGCCAATGTAGTATGCATATGATGATGTAGTATGTATATATGATGCAATGTAAAGCCCTGCTTGTATAAAAGGGCTATATAAATAAACATGATTGACAATGAAGTAACAACTAAAAATGTACTGTTTTCCAAGAAGTAAAAGTAATGGGATTTTGATATAAAAATACAAGATATAAAAGCATTTTTGTTTGTAACTTTTTAATGGCATTGTGGGAAGTAATTTTTCATTTTATGTGTAGTGTGGAGGTGGCAGTGGCGGAAGCCAGGTGGTTAAAAGGAGTCGTTCTGAAATGGCAGCCGCTCAACAGTAGCTGATGTTTGGCTCCATTTTCCCCCACAGGCGTTTTGAGGAGAGTCACGTCGGCCAGATAAAGACGGTGTTTCCTGATGCCTACACCTTCAGACAGGAGAAGAACATCCCGACCTTCAGCTCCAACATCAAGAAGGGCAGCTACCAGCTCACAGTGGAGCCCATCACTCACTCTGGTCAGAACACACTCACTGACAGGGTTCTTACCACTCATGGAATTTAGAGAGGTGTATTCCAGATGGGGAAAGCTGAGGAATATCAGGGATTTTTTACAAATGGGTCACTGTATAGTGGAATGTATTTTCCAACTTATTTCACACGTTCATTGTGGTCTAAAGATTATGTGTATCAATTTTAGTAGCACATGGGAGAGCTAATAGTTCAAATATAGAGTGATTGACTTTCTGATTGACTTCACTTATGTAGTTTAAGTTTGAAACTGGGGCCTGAGCTGTCGTAGTTTGTCGCAGCTTTCTCATTTCAAGAGGGAATTTATTATAGCTTTGTTTTCTAAAACGTTATCTATCTTTATCTATTTTGTAATCATTTAGCAAATGTAAGTTTCTAATTAAGACTCATCTTATTTTTTGTAACGTTATATGTCATAGACGAACGTGTTAGTCACTGATTCTCCTCGGAAGAGTGAGCGAAATTCCAGAGCCTTATTAAAATATTAAAATATCATACTTGAACAAAACAGCGTTCATAATTATGTTTGTGTTATGCCATGAAACAGATGTATTTATCTAATGTTTCGATAAAGCTTTGATTGAGAAAAAAAATATTCATTTTGTATTTTCTAATAAGTAATATTAATAATACTTTTTTGGGCGTATCGTTATCGATTGATCGATTAGTCGTTCATTAACTTTGGCGACTATCGATCAAGGAAATTCCCTAGAATTTGCAACCCTAGTCTGGACAGGGATCCTTTCCACGCAGTAAATATGACTGGTTGAGTTTGTTATTGTTTCTTTGGTAATAACATTGATTTGGGTTATTCTATGTCTCCTATTTGTGATGCAGCATCCTGTCATGCTACTGTGCAATAGTCGTAGCTCATGCACTCATGTCTCTGCAATTAATTTATATTGTAACTCTCAAAAGTATTGAGCCTTGTGTTGAATCTATTTATTCCACTCAATAAATGTTAGTTATAATATGAATATGGCGTGGTTATGTCGAAAGACCCTATACTAGTGTCATGGTAACGTTAGTCTGCGGATAATTCTGAGGCGGTTTCATTGCGGGAGGATCGTATTGAAGGCCTGCGCATAAAATGCACGGCCTGCCACTGATACATATAAATGACTGACAATTTCAGCACTAGAACATGGTATGAATGGAAAGTATGGATTATTATGAGGGGTTGCAGAGTAACAGCTGTGACAATTTACTGAGACGTGTAGATAGTGTACAATATGGAAATATAGCCACCAAAAACATGAAGTATATGAGCTGGGTAGAATTTGCAGCAAATGTATAGGATGTGCATGTTACCAAGTGTACAAAAGGCTATACTCTCGGTAATAAGTACTTGGTAAAATTCAAAAAAAAAATACTATCCTTTTTTTAGAGGTAAACCACAGGAAATGTACATGCATCATACTCCCTACAGTGTTGCTGAATGATCCTAGTGAAAGTCTTCAGTTGTGCGTTTGATGTTCTCAGACCAAAATGAAGCTCGTCCCGTCCTGTCGGCCTCTCGTCTCCTGGAGAGGAAACAGATCTTCCATCTCAATCTGGTTTCCATTGTCAAACAGCATCACAAGGTCAGTAGCCACTCCATCACTGGTTTAATTTGGTTTCTTAATACTAGTAGACCACAACCTGGTGTCTGTCATTAGAGAACTGGGGTTTATTTAAATTGTAGCCCAGTAACATACAGTAGATGTGGTGTAATTACCGTTTGGCCTTATAGTCAGGGATTTAGTGGAGGGTAAACCCACCTAAGCTCAGTCTACCCAGCTGACATACATGATGGGGATAAATAAATGTTTTTCAGAAGATATCGTAGATTTCTTTCATTCTATTGGTGGTTGTTTGCTGATGTTCCACTGATCACCAACTGGAGGTTTTAGATTACCCAACTGGAGGTCATAGATTACCCACCTTTATTTTACTACCACATGCTGTAATGGAAACCATGCTGTCAGTTGCAGAAGTGACCAATACCAGAACACGGAAACAAACTCAGTTTTTCCTTCAATGGTCCAGGTTTATAGCCAACTCCTATCGCCAGGTACAGTAGATGGTGCATGTCATATATAGGGATACTTGGGACATGTTTTAATTTGAGTTGGTTATTTTGCTTCTTTAGACTGACATTTTGAACTTCAGTTGGATGCTTTACTAATTTAACACTGACAAAGTATATAGAGTAGAGTCCTCTGGCTGTTTGGCTGCACTGTGCCAAAGGTTTTTTTCCCCCCCCATTTGTTTGACAGTTTCTCATTGTTTTCCCCTTTTGGAACTTAAGGAAAAGGCTTTGATGGCTGCCAAAACATTCCCTATGCCGAAGCCCTGGCCTGTGAGGGGACATTTCTACTAGCATGTTCTGAAAACTACTTATCTGTCTTTGTCTCCAGGCCTTCCTGTCCTCATTGGTTCCTCCAGTGTCTGTACCAGAAGACAAACTGACCCGCTGGCATCCTCGTTTTAACGTGGACTCTGTACCGGCAGTCCCAACCAGCCCACTGCCTCAGCCCCCCCACACAGAGAAACTCACCACCGCCCAGGAGGTTCTGGATAAGGCCCGCCCACTCATGACATCCAAGGTACAATATCATAGGGAGCTGTTTTATCAAGCTGCTGCCTCTGTCATCTTTCTACCCTATTCATCTACCCGTCTTCATCCGTATTGTTACTTTACCCTGACGCTACTGTATTCTCCATAGACGAGAGGAAGCCACTGATCAATTAGCGAACTAGAGAGCCGAGATCACGTTCTAATAAACTGATCGTTAATTAATTAGGTCTATATGTTGTTGGACCGGACACAATCCGGACTTCTTTGGACTTGCTCTCATGACACCAAAGTTATTTATCCAAGAACAGCTTAAATTGAAAGTGGTAATACGCAAGAACGTATTTTTTATTTTGTCTCCATCTTCGGTGCTTCTTCTTTCGTGTGAGTCCTAAGGGTGAACATCATTTTTATTTGACATTCACAGTAGGAGACGGTACGCTTACTCAAGTTGCTGTTTTTAGTTCACTTCAATTAAGTTTAGCAGGGTCACCATGAGCAGGTAAACAGCATGACCTGCATGTCTTTGGACTGTGGGGGGAAACCGGAGCACCCGGAGGAAACCCACGCGAACACGGGGAGAACATGCAAACTCCACACAGAAAGGACCAGGTGAGATTTGAACCCAGGACCTTCTTGCTGTGAGGCGACAGTGCTAACCACTGCGCCACCGTGCCGCCCATCTTCGGTGCTAAGCGCTCATTGCGAATCACTTGTAAATCAAACGGTGTGTCCAGCACCGTCTTTTTCCGTGGATTTTCTATTGATGAAGTTTGAGTTTCTGTACTTGGCGGTCTTTTATTCATCTTGTCAGCCTTGTTGGTTATCGCTGCTCATTAGGCTTTGGTCCGTGTAAGAAATGTGAAACAAGTTTGATATGTGGCCTAACATGGCTTACACCGGTACATCGACTTCTCACCACAAGATGGCGCACGCACACAGGATTCCGCTACCTACAATGAGTCACATGGAAGCAATTGTAGCAGTACAGACACACGCTGAAGACAACTGAGTGACGCACATTGGTTTTTTTCCTCAACACAACAAACATTCTTTGAAAACGATTACCATGTTAAATGCAACAGCAATACACAAACAAATATAAAACAACATGGCCACTAAAACGAACTGATTATAATCAATATGCATCAAAAACGTAGTCTATAAGCGAAGTAAACTCTGTATTGGTTATTCAGTTCCTTATCAAATGTGCTTGACATCAGCATAGTGGCAATGTGTAGGCTATGAAAATATGAAATAGAAAGAGCAAATTGTAACATTTTAAATAAATAAATAGTAAAACAAATTAAATGGGCAAACATTTGTCTCAGTACTCAGGCAGGTCTAGGTACCTCAGGGCATGAATAGCCGACAGATTCTTGGCCAGAAACGCAAGCATGTCCGCTTGGTTCGGCTTCAGAGGATATCTTTGGGGCGTAACAACATTCTGCTGTATTGAACAGTCTTTCTGACGGAGTACTAGTCACGTAAATGCATAAATACTTAAGTGCTACTTTTGAGAGCAGTGGAAAGTGGGCCTCATTGATTTTCCACCAGTCTAGCGGTTCGGCTTCTGCGTCAATCTCAGTCTCCTGTTTGTAAATGTCCATCTCCTTGGCAACTTTCTCCTTAGTAGTCATGGCAGTTGCACCTGTCGCTCTTTCTTCCTGCGGAGAAGTTAAATTTTTAGGGGAACTTAAGCAGCTTCCTCTTCCTCTCTAACTGCTGCTGGTGTTAGCCTTGCGAGCATGACTGCTTGCTCCTCGACTTTGCAAAAAACACTTTCCCCAGGAAATGCCTACTAGACACTGGGAGTTAAGAACAGCTAATTTTATGAATTGACTATAGGTTGCATCACTACGATGTTATATTAAGTGGCAATAGAGAGTAACAAAACTGATATTTAGTTATATGAAAATGTTGCAGATTATTACTGTAATACCACCAGAGTTGTCAGCTGCTCTCGTATTTTTTTCTGTTTAGATGGAGAAGGCTCTGGCTTCCATGGCTCTGAAGACAGCAGATCAAGTGGTGAAGGGTGAAGAGCTGGTGTCTCCCCACATCCCTATTACCCCCTCATCAGCTACCTCATCTGCCCCCGCAGCGCAAACCCCAAGTGCCCTCAAAGGAGTGTCCCAGTCCCTGCTCGATAGGGTAGGGTACACTCAAGAAAAGGACGGTTCTTCGGTTAGGGTAGTGGTTCTATAGAACCATAATTTGTTTTATTTGTAAATCAGAATAAAGAGTGTGGTTCCTAAAGATATTTTTGATACTGCTGGTTTTATACATTTCATATTCTCGTAAAGCATCCTTGCTGCACCACAAAGGGTTCTGCTATGGTACAAGCCTTTTTCTTAAGAGTGCACAATGTGCTAGACAAATAAAACATTAAGAGGATGAGTGTGTGCAGCAGTTTATGAAGCTAAAGCCCATATGATTTCCTCATGTGTTGCCAGATCTGGGCTCCTTTCTTCCTAGTATTACTGATTACTGTAAAGACACCCACGAGAGCATTCTCTACTTTTAAATGGTTACCAAGGCATGTGTACTGTCTGAATGGCTCCTTTCAAAGTAGCGTACACAAGGATAAAACAAGCATAGCAGCAAGCTGGGCTTCATGAACATGGTGGTTGGAATGCGTCTTTGAACAAAAAGATAATCCTGCTGTCATTTGGCCAAAGTGCTGTAGTGTTTTGAGTTGGTTCATTGACTTCTTGTGACTGCTTGATGTTATCAGATTCGGGCAAAGGAGGCCCAGAAGCTACAGGCGGCGATGACCCGAAACCCTGCCCAGGAGGAGCACCTACTGATGATGTCGCGGCTTGGGGAGCTGGCCAGGATCCTACGAAACGTATTTGTTGCAGAGAAGAAACCAGCTCTGATAATGGAACTGGCCTGTAACAGGATGGTGGCTAGCTACAGATGTGCTCTCAGCACAGGTTAGCATGGTCTATCATTATAGATAAAGGACGCTTTTAGGTAATATTGTTGGAAATTTGCACAAGCTGCCAGCCAAATGCTGGTAAGTCTTGGCGGTGGGGAATCCGTATTGGGTTAAATGCAGAGAAATAATCTCCCTATGCATGTGTGAAGTTAAATTTAAAAAGGATATTCGTGACCAATAAAACTAATTCTGTTATACTATCTTTCCTTTATGGTATGAATACAGAATACGTGTGCAGAACAGGGCTCATCTCATCCTAACAATTGATTTGTTCTTTCCTCTCATTGAGCAGGTGAGATGGAGAAACACGTCCAGCTGCTGGCAGAGCTGACCCCTGATTGGCTGACGATCCATCCAATCAGGAAGGACTTCTACCTGAAACTTAACAAGAGCATGGAGCTGAATGTCGTTCTGGACAAACTAAATGCCAAGCGCCGAGAGGAGGAGAGACTTTGAGAACTTTTCATAATTCTTTCACTTGAAGTTGAATTAAGAGTGGCTTCATCAGTGAATCCTTCTGGTCACATTCTCAGGCCCACATGTGTCTTACACATTCAATACAAGGCTTCAAGGAGACTGAGACAGTTTGGCCATGATGCCAGGAAATATGTCAAATCAAACTTCACCAGAAGATTAAGTTCCTTCTTTAGGATTGACTTGTGTCTGACATCAGGGACCAATCTGATTTCTTTGCAGACAGAAGAAATGAATGAGATCAAGTTAAATGAAAAGCTCAGGATGTTTTTACAGTGATGTCATTCATGCGTCTGTAGTTACAATCGCATGAAATGGTGATGTAATGCTCATTGTACCCTTTGACCTCTTGATGTTTCCAGCTACGCTCACAGCTGAGCATTGTGTTTGAGCAGGAAAAAAAAAAGCTCCTGTGATTAGACTGGGTTTCATTGGAGAGCTTATGGTGTAAATGCTGTTTCAGAGGCTTTTCCACTCTGACAAGAATATAATAACTAACTAGCAGACTGGTTAAAATATTATTTAAAATGATATTGATTAACCTTCATAATTAATTACCATATCTTCCTGTAGGCCCACATAGAATATCAGTTGACCAAACATTTTATCATGCAGGCCCAAGTTGCATCCATACTTAACATCCTCAAGGTGGTCCAACCTGTTTCTTCTACTGGGCTAAAAGGGATTAACCAGACTTGGTCCCAATTCATTGTCACTGTCTCCTAAATCCATACCATTTTCCTGTGTTCTGGGGTTGAATTTACCATAGTACTGCTGTGTAATACTGGCCAATGGTGTGCAATTTTGTTTTATCTATAATTTAGAGGTTTTTATTGGCATCCAGTCTTTTTAGTGATCAACATTCTACAATGTAGAACTGATGTGACATTTTTTTATACACCAAGTTCAGGTATGTTGAAATCAGTTGATCGGACTGTACAACCTGTGTGTGGATGTTAATGTAGAAATACAAGTGTGTGTTTGAGCTCTACTGTGGTTTCCTGGATTCTGGTACCGGAGTAGCTTATTCAGAGGGAGATTACCTGTTTTTAGTATGGAAGGACTTTATTATTGGTCCATTGGGGACAGGAATTCATTTATTCAGAAGGTTCAGAAAAAAGTGTGCAGTGGATATCTAATTTCATTTTTCATTACAAATAATTGCAAATGTGTTTGCTTTCAAGATGTCAAAATATTAACCTTCCTAGGGTCTTCGGGTCAAATTTACCCATTTTAAAATTTCATCAAGGAAAAGTATGTTAAAATATTTTTTTCTATATGGAACTTCTGCTTGGTTTATTTACTGTACTACACATGATATGCATTTGCAAACATCCCCCCCCCCATCTCTCTCTCCTCCCTGTATCATATACCACAGTAAAATGTTTTTTTTTTTAAAAATCTTAACACTTTGGTTAGACATAATGGTATTTTCAGCTGCCCACACACAGGTACAAGAGAGTGGAACTATGTATGAGTGTGCGTCTCAGACGCGCGTGCGCACACACGGTTTTCTCTAACTACACACACTCAGCAGTGGAGGGGGAAAACGGGCCTAAAAATGGACACAACCAAGGTACACTGCAGCTGACTTTCAGATTCAATTCAAACGGAGGACAGCCCTGGGGTATCTGGCAGACATTTTTGACCAACATAACAGTGAAATGGGAGACTTTCATGTCAAAAAATGTGAAATACAATGGTTCACAACCTCTTAACACCAAGGAAGACAATGCAGAAAATATAATCAAGATGGTGCCAGAGCCCACCAGGATCGCAAACTAATCACAGACATCAAATCAGCTTTTGAGCTGCTCGCCCCCAAGTCAATCCTGAAGATCATTGTAGAAATGACTGATCTAGAAGGGAGGCTAGTCTTCGGGGAGAACTGGAAGATCGATGAAACACACTTAGAAGCATATTTGGGGCTTCTCATACTGGTCGGCGTCTATAGGTCAAAGGATTAATCAACAGACAGGTAGGTCCATATTTGTAGTTATTGAGGAACAAACTTTAGAATGTTTGTTGTGGTTTCTAACTACTTTAGAATGGTATGAGCCGGTTCAAATTGACCCGAAGATCTTGGGTATAACTAAAAAGAGGGTTAATTAAGTTAAAATAAAACTCGAAACTGTTCAATATAAACTTTTCATACAGTGGTGAATTCATATTTACAGACATTCCATTGTGTACATTGAAAAGGGACATTAGCAACACAACATATCTGTAAGAAACCATGTTTTTCTTCCAGGTGAGACCAATTAATCCACAGCTTCAATCTACAGATGCTGTAGGGATACAATTGTTGTTCCCCAACACACCACACCCATTTCTAATGATTCCTGCTCTAGCAGCTGCAGCCAGAATAAACCAAAAGCTACCAGCCAAATGTTGGTTGTTTCTACCCTGAGAACAGAGCAAAAACTATTAACCTAAATGCATCTGATCATCGTTTTCACTGTAAACCATTGACATAAACATGTAAGTACCATTACACCAGTGGTTCTCAATCATGTGCCATCCAGAGTATCTGCAGGGTTTCATTCCAACACTACAGCAGCTCTGTACCAACTGATAATGTAGTAACTTGTCATAACATAATAGTCTCTCTAAATGTCAGAAATGTAACTAAGCCTGACCCTAAGACTTTACTCCAAGAGAGAAAATGTTAATTCAAAGATGTGATCTCATTGCTGTCTAAATGGGGGAGAGACCACATGCAATCCGTTTTCCCTGTTCTTGCACAGACATGAGATCAGATCTATGCCAGTTAAAAATAATTTTTTGCCGTGTGTAAATACAGCCCTGATTCACACACCATAACATGAAAAGACAACTGTCAAAAAAAACACACTTGACAGTTGTTGCATAGGATAATAAATAAAAGCAGTGCAATCGTATGCAGTGACTGAGGTCTTATATTTACAGAATGTATATGAGATAAGTAACAGAACTGGGATATGAGAAAAGATAACCCAACTGGGAAGTTTCCAAACTTCAAACTAAAAGAATAAACCAAAAGAGGATATGAACTGGGTCATTAAAGGAACACAAGTGAGTTTTTGGTAGGTTGTTGACCATTGATCAACTTCCCATTAAGTGATGAAAACACAGGCACCAAAGTCATCCACGTATCCCATGTAGATAAATGGCTCTGGTGCTCCACGCCAACACTTTAGCATACACTGTTGAGTATAGGCTCTAGACTTAGCTGCATATCATCAAAGATTATTTACAACTTAGCTTTAGAGCTCCTACATTTTCTCACTTTTGATATAATGGACCTACTACACTCAACATAGTGTATACTAAAGTGTTTGCATGAAGCGCTGGAGTCAATGATCTACCAGGGACACATGGATGATTTTGGTGTCTATGCTCTCATCACGTGCCTTTTCCCTTGACCTCACCCATAGACAAACCAAGCAGAATCTAAAACAGTTCTTGGGACGAAAACTTAATCGGGTTCCAGAACAGACTACGCATTTTTCATTTCTGATGTCATGAATTGCATTGCCTATATTACATTACATTATTTAGCAGACACTTTTGTCCAAGCATTTTGCCAACAGTCGTCAAAACAACCGTACATCAGTCTTCATCAGCTAAGCCTTCAATAAGAATAAATAGCATTCGTAGAAGCAGAGGTTTAAGGTATAGGGTATAAGGTAATGCAGATCCTTTACATGATAGATAGGTCAATGCAAGTGGGATCCACAGGCCATGGTGCAGATCTCATTACAACTTAGGGGTGGATTTTCTGGAGGGGACATCAATAATATAACCAACGTATATCAAATGATACACAGCCATTAATAGTAGCTTGAAATATATATTAATGAATCACTTTTAGGCCATCACATATGTACCTATTTTACAGAGCCACACAGCCACAAATCCACTCATTAATTATCTGAAAATAGGCAGAGAAGTAACGTGCTAACATTATTTTTACTCTACATTTTAATCAGGAAGTATGAGTAGTCCTATAATAACGATGTGTTAATTCTCTCACACAATGACACATAATAGCGCGTTTTTACGTTTCAAAAGATTATGACCACCCGCCCTTTGCCTCACAATGGTTTGATTCATGTAATTGTCCCCTCCAAAGTTGATGTCAGATTTGCCCCTGGAAAGATGGGTAGCAAATCAGACGTTCTGACTGAATGGGGGAGTGTTCCACCATTGTGGTGCCAAGGATGAGAAGAGTCGAGCTTGTGATGAGGGACTTTTAAGTCCATGTAGCGATGGGGGGGCTAAGCGACCTGCAAGAGTGGAGGAGCGGAGCGGTCAAGCTGGAGTTTGGAACCTGACTAGGGATTGTAGATAAGAAGGGGCAGTTCCATGTACTGCCCTGTAGGACAGTACCAGTGTCTTAAATTTGATGCGAGCAGAGATGGGAAGCCAGTGAAGTGACCGGAAGACGGGAGTGACATGAGAAAATTTGGCTTGGTTGAAGACCAGCCGGGCCACAGCATTCTGGATGCGCTGTAGAGGTCTGGTGGCAGAGGCAGGTAGCCCGGCCAGAAGAGCGTTGCAGTAGTCTAGGTGGGAAATGACAAGTTTAACATATTGGACAGAATGAAAACCTTTTTCATCAAGCACACACCATGTACTAACTCTGTCTGGCTAAATATTGTTTTATTTTCACATGGTTACCATGCCATAGGAACAATCTCTTTGTTTAGTATAATACAAATAATCAATCATTCAAATGAATAATGCTGGCTGGGCACTTTTACATGATGTGTTGTTGTTAATAAGAAGTCTGGTGAAAATGACAACAGCGGTCAGGTCTTCAGTACTGGACCAGGGAGAAGACGCTGTGTGGTTTCAGTTTGTTGATACCACTCAGGTCTTTCAGCTCAATGACAACCAGGCAGCCAAGAACCTTGGCCTGCTGCTTCTTCATCAGCTCACAGGCTGCAGACAGAGTCCCTGAAACAAACACACACACACAACCCTCTGAATGTGACTTTCACATTGAACACGGTTCCCACCGTGGGCCTGATGTAAAATTACATGACTTTCCATAACTAAGTTGCAGTTGCTTCCATGATATAAAACTTCCTTCCTGGTTTCTTGATGTTGTTTTTCAGTCTTGTTTCTTCTCCAGCTAGACTAAACAACAGTTAATGCAATTCATGAGTGACACAAGTTGGAAAATACATTATGCTATATTCCTGTAACCCATTACAGGATTTGTAATTGAAAATTCCCTGATATTCCATGACTTCCGCTGAGAATTTATAAAATTCCTTGATGTTTCCCTCTCTGGAGTACACCTCTCAAATTCCTATGATTGTGGGAACCCTGACAGAAGCTACATAGATTATTGCATCAAGCATTAACATGACTTTGACCTACTTCTTTACTCGAAACAGTTGTTGAAGGCAGAGCGCCACTGGCTAAGTTTCCATGTCAGAGAAATAAAACTACAGGCCATAATTCAGTTAAGGTGCTACCTGTAGCATTTGAACATTAATAAATAATCCCCACATGAATTTTGAGACGTTAGTATAATTACTGTAAACAAACCACTGATGGACTGCTTCATGGTAAAAAAAAACAGGAAGAGGGTACGGTTCTTCTGCTGCAAACAGAACTTAAGCTTTCAGAGTGTCTGGTAATGGCAGTTGGTGGAAGGAGTGAAAGGCTGGCATTGTTCAGCATTGTTCAGCATTGGCGGAGATTTGCGCTCTCCGAGGGCCTTCTAGTTTCACTATGCACAGTAATGTGAATAAGCTTAAGACAAACAAACTACAGCCAGACAGTACTGTAGTAGGTTACAATCATCTGAGTTTTGGAGTTTGTTGCTTTGAAAAATGTTCTATTGAACATTACAGCCTATTGCCATTCATTTTATTATTTTTAACGCAAGTCAATACACCAGAAAACAACAAATATACAATTTATTTCTCATTGCTTGGGTCAGCAATCGGACTCCAGCTATTTTTTGAGCTTGGACGGTTCAGATCGTCAGATAACATGACCCAACTCAATGTCAGCACAACACAAACACAACACCAATGCAACAGGAAACTAGGCTTGTCACGGTACTCGGTACTTCGGTACTAACTCGGTACCTACATTGCTGCGGTACCTACGGTACCAGTTTTCCCATGGCACCGAAAGTACCGAAGGTACCGAGTTTCCGCACATGACCTGGCTACGATTTGTATTCGTCCGCCTGCTCCGCTGTTGCGAGGTAAACAAATACACGTGGAGAGCTGACGAAGAGAAGATAAGCATGGCCACAGAGAGAACACCAGGAGCGGCTGCTCCAACTCAACCACTGTTAGCTAGCTGGCTACCTAACGTTATATGCAATGTTAGCAATCGGAGACGGCATTGGGCTGGTAGAACGTTAGCTAGCAAGCTAGCATTGTAGCAGCCATGTAATAGCCGTGTCCGATGTGATTCCATAGCATGTGTGTCACATTAGCAGTGGTGTTGCT
>OMOT01027801.1:0-11802 GCA_900312575.1 Acanthochaenus luetkenii | reverse complement strand
CCGGCCGCGCAACATGTCACGCAACATGTCACGCAACATGTCACGCCGCCCGACGCACATGTCGGAGGCGATGTTCCGTCCGGTGAAATAAGAGAACTGTACGAGGCTACTTTGCAACGCGACAAATACCCAAAATGCATTCGGACAGCTTAATCCTTCGCCCGCACGCGACTTGTACCGACATGCGCGGACCCGCACGCTTCGATCTACGAGTTGGCAACAAAGTAATTGTTCAGAATTGTCCTTTAATGTGCCGAATTACTTACGCTTTTAGTGGATTCTGAATGACAGCCGCCATTTTGCTACAGTGTAACGCAATATCGGCGTCTTGCAGTTCTGAGGGAAACCTACGCGGAAGTGACCAATCGGAGCTCGGGTTGAAATCGTGGACCAATAGATCCGCCGCGTACGCGATTGAGGCGTGGCTTACGGGGGGTAAACTGTCAAATGTATTTTAAAGGGTTTTCCCTTGTATTTATATTGTACACAACTGAATTCCAAGACTTTTAAAGAGACCCTTACTGTCGCCCGCACAAATATCCGGAGTACTAGTGCTACTAATAATAATACATTTTATTTGTGTAGTACTTTACATTGAAATCACATAAGATAAAACAACAATATATTCAATCAGTTACATTAAATCAAAGTTACAGTATATACAATCTAGATTACAGTGGAAAGGAGGGTTTGAAACAAAGTGAAGCTGAATGATGATAAATGGGGTAAAAAGTGACATTAAGATGTGGAGGCAGTGGGAGTCGATGTCGTTGGTCCTTTAGGTGGGTTTAGAGTCAGTTTCTGATGGGTGAGGGGAGGGAGTTCCAGGGGGTTGGGGCAGCGATGGTCCCCCAAGGTGCGGAGCTTGGTCCTGGTGATGGCGGTCAGGAGGTTGGCGTCAGCTGATCTGAGGTGGCGGGTGGGGGTGTGGTGATGGGAGAAGGTTTGTCAGGTATGAGGGGGTGAGATTATTGAGAGCTGTGTGTGTGATGAGGAGGACCTTGAAGTGGATTCGGTGCTGTATTGGGAGCCAGTGAAGGTGTTGAGGGATGGGTGTACTGTGTTCTCTGGAGCGGGACAGTGGAAGGGAGGCGGGACAGAACGCTGTTACAGTAGTCCAGTCTGGAGGCTATGAACGTGTGGATGAGTTTCAGCAGCTGAGGAGGAGAGGGCGGATCGAAGTCAGGCAATATTGCGGTGATGGAAAAAGGATGTTTTGGTGGTGTTGTTGTGTGATTGAGACTGATACCAATAATATCAACAAGGAAGTGATATTTATTACAATACTTATTAGCACCAAACAAATAATTTGTCCTAATAAATGAATGTTGTAAAGGAATGGAACCAATGCTCACCTGTACGTACAGGCGACGTGCACACTCCCTTCCTCCCACATAGGCCGACATGCGCACACACAGACACACACAAACATCAAAGATAGGAAGGCAAATTCCAGATTCAGTTTTGACAGGCAAGAGCTGCCTTTAATCTTATGCAGTTCTTCCACCAGTTCAGCAAGTATCCAGACATCATTGCTAGCTCCCAACTCCCATCAAACATACTGGACAAACAAAGTTCATCTCTCAAACACCACAAAGGATATTTGAAACAATAGACCTGCAAGGGAATGAACTTCAGCGAAAGACATCTGACATTATCTATTTCCTATTCTATCCTGTGCAATATTAGCATCTCAAAGGAGGGCTTGTGTGATGCAACATTCAGACATCTAAACCCAAGTTAATTTGGAGACAAGGCAGATATATCGTCAAGACATCACAACCAAGTTCCAAGTTGGGAGCGAAGGGTAAATAACTTTATCTAGGTTACACTCAACCAAGACCATTTCCCCACTTTTTAAAATTAAAATAAAAACAAGCATCTCCATGTGTTTAATATATCCAGATGTAACGGTCTCATTATTCAATGAATAAAACTACTTATGACACGAGATATTGTCAAAAGGTTAGTTAAAGCTTTCAATCACTAGATACAGTTCAATATGTCAACATTTCCATTTTTAAGTTTATCTTTTGTTTAGGTTTTACTGATGTTGAATTACATAGGATATGAATATGACAAACAAAACAGAAAAACTACATGGAGGGAAGCGATGGCTCACTTACAGTCACTACATACGGCAGTCACGCAATAACTAATTAACATCACAGAAAACAATACAAGAACCCACAAAAAAAATTAGTTTACACAATAGCTTTCAATAATGGATGAAAAACAAACTGTAACGGAGGGTTGAGACAGAACACGAATGTGTTCAGCTTAGTCAGAATTCCTTATCTCGTCAGCCTGCGCTGACAGACATGGAGGCGTGAATGTTATATGGAAAACTGTTTTGGAGAAGAATTTGTATATTCAACTCTGCACAAATATATAAATACACTGAAGCAGATAGCAACTCTAAAATATTGGTAAATCGTTGAAAATCAAGGTGTGTATGGAACATAATGTGGAAACATTATGAAACAGAAAAACTTGATAACATATACACTACACAAAATGCCACCCGGTATAAGAGATAGTGAGGTTTAACATTGGTTTCCAGAGACCATCCTCTGAACTAAAAGGCCATGGATCTCTCAGACTGTCATGCATGCTAGAGTGCTATAAAGTATTTTTTTTTCAATCTTCAATACATAAATAATTTCCCCACATTTCAAATGTATACTCTTCTAACATGGTTCTATGTCTTCATACGACCACAATCGCATGACAAAATATAAAAGTGATACCAGCACGGACACAGTAACCTGAATGATTTTTGGCACAACAGATATCCACTATCTAGAGACCAAGATTTCAAATCAATTTGCGGCTGACTAATTGATTAGCTGGAAATCAGTTTTGTTGCCATCGTAAGCTTTTTACAGCTGAAAAAAGGTTTAGTGCAAAAACTAAGAAGGTTGCAATAGAGCATGCAATGGAACCTGCGGTTGTATCTGCATGGATAACAAATATCCCCTTACCATTACACATATGACATCAGATAAACAATGCTCAATAAGAATACTTAAAACTAATCAGACCAACCCCACAGGGTTCTCAACTAGCTAATATTCTTTAAATGATACATTTCTTCAAATTCTGTTTCCGCCATAGTAGAAAAATAGTTCAACAGCCTTATTCAACATAAAAGAAGTGATTTGTGTCAGTGACAATCAAAATATTCACTCTGTCAATAATCAGAGTGGAAATACATTTTTTACACTCGGTCAAGTAACACATACTGTATGTTCCGGCTGTTCTACAAGGCCACAGGAACTCTGAAATCCCAAATCTGCTAAATGTCCTACATTTACTAAAAACTTCCTTGCCACTGATACGGGACAGAACCATTTGAGTAACAGAGGTATAGCAGTAACGGATTGTGAGTGAGCGAGTGAGTGAGTGAGTGCGTGGCTCTCTCTGGTGCTCTGAGGAAGGAAGGCCGTCCCTGTTAAAGGTCTCCAGGTTTCTGGTTACAGCTAGTGCACACGCGCACAGGGTGGTCCCAGCCATGCGAAGGAACCGATCGGCGCTCCGGGGAACAGTCGTCACACACACCTTGTCCACAGGCGCGGCAGTGGTGCTTGGATAGCTTGGCATTGAAGTCACGCTGGCAGTTGTGGCAGGACAGCATTTCCTGGTCGGGCACCCAATAGGCAGGGCGGGCAGCATCTTTCACTAGGCCTAGGGAGAGCACACAACACACAACACGCACACACAAGCAGTTATTGGCAATAGCGGTACGGTAACAGTTTTTGTCATTCACATTTACAACACGCGGTGTGAGAGGAAGGCTAGAAGCAGCAGCGTCAAGTCATTTAGTCCCCCATTCAGTCTTAAAGTCTTGTTTTTCTTAAAACGAGTGAAAAAATCTGCCAATGGGGTGAATAATTCCACTAGTTTTTAGGTCGTTTTTAGCTAGGTAGGTTTAGCTAGGTAGGTTTAGCTTGTCAATATATAATGTGTCAATCCTTGAAACAACGCAGAATAAGGCAGCTCACTCCACTGGTGTGAAGAAAATGACAAATTCTTGAAACAACACAATTAGCATTTTTCTTTACATGACAGAAACATGAAAGTAAATTGACATCACTAATAGGCTGCTACTAAATCGTTAGTCTCTGCACAGATACTGGACAACACCGCATCAGAGACATTATTGCAGACAGTTTGGAAGTAAGTGAATCCACAGTACTGCACAACCACTGAAACATATCAGCAGGTGTATGTCTCGTAAGCTAGTTAAAGGTGTATATCACTGACTCTTAAACAATTGCATACCAAAATGGAGTTGGTAGGTTACAGTGGAATGCCGAACCAACAAGCAGGGTCACCTATTTCACCTTTGCGCTAAGCAGTAGATGCAAGAACTGAAGGTCCGCGTAGATGTAAGAATCAGGTAGCAACATATTGTCTGAGGCAGTTTTACAATCCTGTGCCAGTATATCTGAGGATTTAAATTTCCTAGCCTATAATTTACATACAGGTAGACTAGTGTCGCCCAAGTGCTGGCGCATTGCCAGTTTCGTCTGTCGCAAACTGAATATTTCTCACCTCCACAGAGTTTGGTAATTTCGTGGGGCGCAATGAAGGCGTTTGAGTGACTATGGGTTGGGCAGCGCAATAGGGGGTGTGACAATGAAAACATTCGCCGCTATGCAAGTTTGGTGTCAAATAATGAGTTTGCACTAACGCCCAACTAGACTTTATTGAAGTGCAAATAGGCCTATGAACATAAGATTATCTGAAATCACATGACAAGGTTTTGTGAATATTGTGAATTTCCCCTCCACTTTGAGGCAAATCGTCCAAGACATTGGTCACCTAAATCACCAAATTACAGAAATTGCGTTAGACATGCCTTAAAGCGCCACCATCCTCACTTTGCATCTGCATTACCAACAGTGTCCTGATTCACCAAATTAGGGCCCACTGGCTGTTGCAGGGACCAGTGAGCTTTCGGTAATGGGACAGGCTCTCTTAGCACTGGGCCACAAGGCCATCCCATATTCCCTATAAGGGAAGTCTTGTTGGCTAGACTCCTGCATAACATGTTTAAGAGTTCAAAATAGAAATAAGATCCCTCTACTATTCTAAATAGTATGGATTCTTTCTTACTTGTAAACAAGCACAATCCCCCTCTGCCACTAGAGGGCAATACATCCATACCCTCACATTTACTGGGTCATTGATTCCTATTACATAACAACTATCTTTAGGTCTTGTTTTGGGCAACACTCACATAGTGGGATGTCAATAACAGTAACCACAGCCCCTAGGGTGTTGGTCACAGCCTCTCCAACCTTCCTGGCTAGGGTTCCGCCTTCCTCCTCCTCGAGCTCTGCCTCAAGAAGCTCTGCACAAAGACAAAAAACATTGTTAAAGCTCACTCAAACATTAAATGGCTTCATAATAAACAGAGAGGAAATACAGGGGACGTTTGACACAGCAGAGGAAGTTGCAATGTGTGTGTACCCGTGTGTGAAGCTCTCTGCTCGAAGCAGACATCACAGACTCTAACAGGGCCGAGACCCCAGCCTCTCTCAGGGACGGGTGTGGCTTTGGAAGAGCAGCTATCGCAGAAGCCCTCCCCACAGGCACGGCAATGATGCTTGGTGTCATTGTCCTGGAAGACTGCATGACACTTATGGCACATCTTGTGTAAGAGAAAAACAACAAGAGAAGTTGTTATTGGCCACGGCCTAGAAGAACGAGGACACAATTTGAGCCTATCCGAGCTTTATCTTGTGACCTGCAAACACAGGTTGTGTAATAGGTGCTGAACACCAGGGATAGCCTGTAAACACGTCTCTGGGACAGGAAAGTGTTGACTTGGCTGTTGGTGGGGGTGGCTGAGGGTGAGGCTGCGTGTGTCACTCACCAAGATGAGGGAGTTGGGTTTCCAGTAGGCTGGGGCGATCTGATCCGTCAGCCAGGAGGTGACGGCCTTGGCAGGCTTGACACTGAGCTCTGACACAGACTGGGCCATCAAGTTCACTCCATCCAAAAGACGCTGCGCTGCATTGCTATTGTCCTTCAAAAAGCCATCCGACTGCAGAAAGCAGACACTGAATTTACTACACAAGTAGACAAACGGTTGGATAGTTTTTGGATAATTTACTTGAGGCCTGTTTTTCTTACCCCCGGCCATACATGCTGGATCTCAGTGCGGACAACCGTATCCACAGGGTCCTGGTTCCCGTACCAGTACTGACGGCTCCGATAGATCACTCCACAGCTGGGACATTCAATCACATACCTGTACAGGAATGGACAAATCAGTCTCTATACAAATAGCAATTCAAATGAATTAGCATCTGATGTATAATTTGCTGTGGGACATCTAGGTTAGTGTGCCCCATTACACACGACCTTTCAGGTCATTCCCCTGCTACTCACCCAGACCAGGCATATTTGGCAAGGCCCATCCATGGAGAGTCTGAGGAAGCTGAGGTCTTAGGAATAACTATCACTTCCTTCCCCCCTTCATAGCAAGCCTAGAGTGACAGGACACACAACAATTTCAACTTTAAGGTCATCAGTCATGGAGCAAGAGTGATAATGGTGTCAATAGTAAAGGATGAAAGCTTGATTGTATCTTGGCGATATAGACCTCCAGTTCAAGCAAAACTAGGCTAAAGAGGTGAGCCATCATGCTTACCCTACAGGTGAAAATGCGATTATCATACTGAGCAGAATAACGGCAACGATGCTTGGCCTCATGGCGCACTCCTTCTCCTAGGTGATTCATGCTGTTCTTGCAGCCAAATCTGGGATGAGAGCAAGATAGAATGTTAAACATTTGAACTAACAAGAGATGGCAAGACAGAACCTAATGGAAAAATCTTGGAAAAAACAAAGATAGAAAAGTACTGACCCACAACTGAGGCAGAGGCTTGAGCAAGTGAAGTACTCATCAGGGAAGAAGCAGCCGTGGGCAACAAGCTGATCTGCAATTTCCCCATTGAAGCGCTCGCTCAGGGCCTGGAGGAAAAGCAAGCACCAGCAGAAATGAGACAGACCAAAACTACATACAAAGTACAACCATTCCCAAAAGCTCTGAAAATCAGCTCAAAAATCTGTGTATGAAAGTTCTTCATACACAGATATTGGAATACAAACAGAATTCCTGCATTTCGCATAACATAAACCTTGTAAACTTCAAATTTGAAGTCATACAAGATCCCCTTTAGGTGAATCCAGGAAACAGTTTTAATGGTTTGTCGGTTCAGTTCATAGACTCATAGACAGCCACAGCGTTGGCTTTACAACAACATCCATCCAGTTTGAAACCGGTTGGAAGCCAGAAGGTTTTGATCTATATACAGCCCTACCTGCAGAGCTTTGAAGATGACCACAGGGGTGCGAGGGGAGCGGGTGCCGTTGTTATCCAGGAGCTGCTCCAGATTGTTCTGCAGGCCGCGAAAGTCAGTAGGGGGGCTGAGGGTCTGTGTGCCCAGATACTGGACAGAGCTGAAGGCGTTTGGGAAACGGCCCAGCTTCCTAAAGCGCTCCAATAGCAGCCGATCTACTGACTCGGATGACTTATCTGAAATAAGATACAGATGGAGAGGTCAACACAGTGTATTTAGAATATAGACATTCCTCTAGCTTGGGCTTATTAGTACATCTATGGCATGACCACAAAATCAGATACAGCATACATACATCACAGACTTTGAACAGTGAGCTTTATCAGATTATAAGGAAGTTTCCCTCAAATTGTCACAGAAATACGAGAGAAAAACACTGTATATTCCTGCTCAGTGGCAAGAATCCTCAGTTCAACAGCAGTTAAAACACAAGCCTACATTTAGTAAAAGTCCAAACACCATCATTTACTTGTTTTGTTGTAGGAATGCCAATAGCTACTCCCAAAGTTGTGGAACATGTCAAAGAATCAGTGAAGAGAAATACTTGAGGCTGGTACACGCTAAGCCTGTAATCATCTGTGGAGGTTAACCCTCAATTTACTTTAAAAGCGCTGCCTTTTGTCCTAACTGCTGACGCGGATCTACACTCATAGTGATACAGCAACAATGTACTGTGCTAGTACAAGCCTATTCTACTTAAAGGTGTAATTTGTCTAATAGCTGTGTTATAGCCAAAGTGACAACACTGCACCCACTAATAGATTGACTAAAGTGTAATCAAAGTATTGAGATTTTTCCCTCTACACATACCTGAACCAAGCAACTTAGTGTGGACCGTTTCATGGAAGATGACCACTGCAGTGCCCAAGGTGGACAGTGGGACGTCCAGGCCGCAGCGGGCCATTGTGGCCTTCAGCTCCCTGGTGAAGTGCTTCAAGTAGGCGTCCGAGGCGTCCCCAAGGAATTTGAAAAGGTCATCGTGGAGACGGTCAGCGTGGGTGCGGTATATGATGACGTCGGAGATGGCGAGCACCTTGAGCAAGAGACGGGTTCTCTGGCCCTGTTTGGAACTGTTCCCGAGCAGCCCCTCTGTGTCGATGACCACCACTTTATGGATAGGGTCAAACGCCGCCCACACCCCCACCGTGCAGGACTCTTGTGTTGGAGAAGTCTTGAACACCTCTCTGCCCATGAAGAACGTGTGGTTCAGGGTGTGGGATTTGCCCTCCCCCGTGTTGCCAAAGATGGACACCACCTTCAGCAGTCGGTCAGGTTCGCAAGTCAGTTTCTTCACAAATTCAGCTTCATCTTTCATCTTTGGAAGAATGAGAGTTCATTAGTGAAGTTATTCAAATAGATTTGTCAGATTCCAGCCAAATAATTCATATTTATAGTAGTAGACCCAAACATTTCTGTTTGACTATTGAGTGACAAGTGTCATTTTTGCACTACTCACCTGCATTTCCTCATTCTCATCGACCAGGAGAAAACTGTACACCGTCTCCATGAGTTTTGCGCTCTCGGCTTTGGTCTCGTCGGATGTTTGGACCGAGGGCTGGACAGAGTTGACCTCCGGAGGTTTGGGAGTTGGAGGATAAGAGGTGAGCTGGTGTTTCTTCTTACCTCCACCGTGGGTGCGTTTCTGACAGTCTTGGCACAAGTTAACTTTGCAGTTCTGGCAGCGGACCACAGACCTATGCCGTTTGCCATTGTCTGAGGCTCCGTTACCTCCTTTGCAATTGTCACAGTAGGGGACATGTCCAGGACCTATCTGAACCCGCTCGTGGTTCTTCAGACACTCCTGACTGTGGAGCTCAAACTCACAACGGACACACTGTAAGCTTTTACACTCATCACATTCGAATGCAGCCTCCTCGTAGCCACCACAGGCATAACTCTCTTGACATATTAGATTCGTATTGACTCCCTTTTCTGAAGATGAGCCATGCCCACTCATCGTTTCTTACCAGGCAAACTTGAACACGGTGTACCGCTAACCGGAAGAGCTTGGACTACAACAATTTCAGAAAGGCAGTGACTGTGCGCAAATACTGTGAAAGGTGATCTGTACAGGACACAGAAAATGACCAAACACAAAGGCTAAATCAAGTCGAACCAATAAAAGCACCTAAACCAGTTGCATGGTGACAGACAGCGCTGCCCGTGACCTCTAAAGATCCGAGGAGTCCCAATAAGTCACACAGCTTATCAAATCTATTTTAGCAGCATTGAATTGCAAACACCTAGAATAGTTGTACTACTATGGGACTCGGTGCAAAGTGCACGTAAAACCCCAAACAAACCAAGGTATTAGCTCGGTGCAGTGATGCAGACAGCCAGTATACCTACCAGAGACAATGAACTCACCCCGAAGAGATGAATGTGCAAATGTTCGGCTAACAACAAGCTAGCTAGCGAACAGATTCTCGGTATCTCGCTGGCTAACTCGGTAGGTGACTTGGCGTCCTAGCGTGAATACTTACGTCGACGGACACAAATCCAACGGACCGATGTTTATCGGTGTGGCAGCAAGCGCCGACGGTTCCTATGTGTTCCAAGCGAGCTAGCTAGCTTCCAGTTGGTCAACTAGAGCTACAACAACAATATCAACAACAACAACAAGCCAGTCGACGCGACGCGCTCGGACACCCGCGGGCCCTTCGACAATACGAGGCGGCACGGGAGGGAAGTTGGCACAATCCGTCGGAAGAGTCCTTTAAAAAGTGTTATTGCGTTGTTATCCTTCGGCGCAGCGTCATTGTTTTGTTCACCAGCCCCCCACCTGGCAGATCGGGCTGCGTTATTTGGTTGCCAGGTCAGATCAGCTGATCAGAGTATTTTGAGTCACAGGGTCAGGGAGGGTGAACGTCTGTTGCATGACGGGAAACGTAGTTTTGGTTGACATAAGGTCCCGTTTGGACAATTACGACATCTCCCTGTGACGTATTTCCTGCATGGTATGTTTTTTTTAAAGATGTTTTCTTTGTCCACTTTATTTACTCTGCTGCCCAGTACGACCATTCAAGTGTCTTGCTCAAGGGCACACGAACTAGCAGTTGTTTAGGGTAGTCTGCGCCCAGTCTTTGTCAGACAAGCTGGGGATTCAAACCGGCATCCTTTCCGGTCACAAGCCTGCTTCTGTAACCTCTAGGTCACAGATTATTACAGCATAGAGTTTTATCAAAAAGATGGATAAGAAGAAAGGAATAAGCAAATGAAGACACAATGACTGTATTGGTTAAGAATCCACCTGTGGCCGTCATTTTACTTGTTTCAAAAGTAACACGATACATGCTTCAATGTAAGCTTTCCAAATGAAGACTGGTTTAGAGGCCCTTTGTCATGTAAACTCGCCCTTCAACGTATCAGCAGGTGACCAGTTGTCCCTTCAGAGAGACTTGGAAATGGCACTTCGGTGGTTTTCCCTCTATTTCCCCCCAGTGGCATTAGCATCGGTCGCAGGATCCTCTGACTGGATGTTCTCCGACGAATTAATCAAAGCAATTTGCAAAACACCGAATCACAGAACCTAATTTTCCATCACTAAACGTGTTCTATCCCACAGTTCATTTATTAGCCCTTCATTTGACGGAATTCACACGTAAAAACAAACAAACATGAACAAAAACCAAAAAAACACAAATTAAAAATATGAAATCAACAAACAGAGTAAAAGCAAACAGAGAAGAAGAATGTGTAGCCTCCCACGGCCGTGAACGCGATGACTTTTGAATAAGGATTTCTCACGGGACCTCAAGGGGAGAACAGAACGTCAGTGCAGGTTAGAATTTACTGAGTTACGGAGAGATATTCTCCTGAAGCCCCATGTTTGTCATAAATCAACAAACACTCCAGCAAGAAGCAGCGTGCTTAGTCGGCTCTTAGATGTCAGGTGAAACAGAAGAGTTTCTTCCACCCGCCATTAGAAAAAGTCTTCAAACGATCAAGCAGTCTGAGTCCTTCGGATCGCTTGCGGCCATTGTGCTTGAGGGCGGCAAACACGGCACCGTCGAACACGTCTTTGAGGCTCTCCTGCGTCAGCGCCGAACACTCCACGTACTCCTCGGCCCGGATCCTCCGTGCCAGCCTCCGGGCCCGGGAGAAGTGCACCGGTTTGGCTCGCACCTGGTCCAGGTGAACGAGGACGCTCGCACTGTGGCGAAGGTCCGACTGAGTCCCAACCAGAATAATGCGAGAGGTGGAATTGCCGGCACGGATCTGCGGGATCCACTTGGCGGTGACGTTGTCGAAGGACACCGGGTTGACCACGCTGAAGCAGAGGATGAAGACGTCCACGTGGGCGTAGCAGAGAGAGCGGAAGTGGTCAAACTCCTCCTGCCAGAGAGGAAATAGTGAGATTTGAGGAGCAAAGGACACAGAGGTCAATGCCGTAAGAAAATCAAAATCATAAGATGGCGCGGGACAT
>OMOT01027799.1:0-10606 GCA_900312575.1 Acanthochaenus luetkenii | reverse complement strand
CTTCAGTCATACAAAAGTTGTCATTACAAAAAAAATAAAAGGGGGGGGGGACGAGGAAGAAGAAGAAGAAGACTGTTAGCGGCGCACAACAGATTTGTACGGCGCAAACATGGCCCGACGTTACATTACGCGCCAGAAGAAGGAATCGACAATCTAGTTGAATCCGGTTACTCGCTTAGCCGCGACTGTGGTAACGCGGCGCTTCGACGCGAGGCGCGATGGCTGTTGTAGGAAGTGTCTCGGTTCTTTCCCCGCGTCCTCCAGCCCTCCAGCCGGGCCGTTCAAACCTGAACATCTAAGTCAACGAACGTACTTAACGCGAATAATACGGCGCGTCCCGGCGCGTCGCGGCCGTCTGAACACGTCTGGCCCTAGAATGTCGGGATCTGCAGAATATGGCGCCCAGTCCTTATAGAAATAAGACCGGGCTGCCATTTTTGTTTTCCTTTTGTCTGATTTTTGTGTGTGTGTAATAAACTGTCTGAGAATGTGGGAGAGGCTGCGGGACTGAGGCGCTGCGGGACTGAGACGCTGCGGAGCGGCGTCGTATAAGATGCGGTTCGTGTGCTTTTATCTGTCGGGACACCGCAGCACAGTCCAGGACAACAACAACAACAACAACATAAAAAAAGGAAAAGTTAACCCCAACTTTAGTTCCAGTGCGCCTTCTCTCACTACGTGTTTTACAAGACGGCATGCGGGTCATTTGACATGACATGTCAAGTGTTCTGTTTTATACTCTGTTTTATACCCGCGACGGTTTTATTTTTATTTTTATTTTTTAATGTTTTTATTTTGTTGTTGTTGTTGGTGATACTATTGAAATATAGAGAATTGTAACTAGGTTCAGGCCTGGAGAGGAAGTGTTAGCCTACACGTTATTGTGGCAACACTTGACTTAACTACTAACCATCTGTAGCACCTTATTAATAAGCATGATAGTTCTTAATGTAGCACTAAATTGTAGTACATAGCAATTATTATAGAATTATCTCAGCAAGTAACCTAGTAGGTGGGGCTTAAATTGTTTTAGCCACAGTTTAATTACTTTATACAGTGATTGATAATTAACATTAAACTAGGCTGCATTTATACTTTTTTTAAATAATAATCTGGCAATAACAGCTCAAGTAGTCCTGTACCAAAGCGATCCAGATCGAAGTAGATCATCTATAGGTTTGCACTCTCAAAGTTAGCCTGCCCATTGGAGGGGAAGTGTTGACGTCTCACACACAGTAGATACAGTGGGAGAAAAGACACTGTGAACGTGTAGCAACACACAGTAACCCACAGCAACGAGTCGTATGTGCGATGCCTCGCTGCCGTGAAGTGTCGTTTTCTCTGTGCAATGTGTCATGTCAGAGAGCCTCTCTGCCCCCCCCCACAGGAAGTGAAACTGATACCCACTGGCATCATTGGAGAAATATGTTGTGGGGTTCGCTGTACGTTCGTACCCCCTGGACGCATCACTTTTGTTTCCCTTGGCTCCCAGATATGGACTGTGCTATGCTTCTGCTTGGTCAAACACACTTAGGAATGGTGACGCAATGCAAAATGTCGTATAAAGAACTTCACAAGGGTTGAGAGAAGAGAAGCTCTGGAAAGAAAGGCCTTCAGTTCACAACTTAATGAGCAAACTCTCTGCCCTGAAGACTAGCAGGTTTCTGCCCATCTAGAGTTCGTGGGAAAGCGTCTGTTTGATCAAGCGCTTAGTTATATCCCACGAAAAGAAACGATTCTCTCCTCTAGATTTGACAGATTCCAGATGAACGTGTCATGTAAGTTATCTTTTGGATGTCTGCACTATTCGAGTGCAGTTACAGTCACAGATGTAAAACAACAACAACAACTGTACGGTAGTATCTGTGTCTGCTGTCCCTTACAGATCAGGGTAACTTGGGGCTTTCGTTCAGTATCGTCATTCCAGTTATTCCATGTTAATTATAGTTAGTTGGATTACTGACCTCTCAGCGTTTGAGGCACGTCATTCAGGTCTTGTCGATGCCGTGTTCTGAGGTGGACTCCACAACGCGTCTCCCGTTTCCCAACATGTCGAGTCAGACAGCGACCGATAACGATCTGAGCCACAGCGGTTCAATATTTCTGTTCTGCCTGATAACAGTTTTCAAGTGTTCCCCGACTTGCTGCTCGCAATCATGTGAGAGTCTATCTCTCGGCAAAATGCCCATCGTGCCGGCGTGCGGTTGGAACGAGGCCGACCTCATCTCCAAACCGCATTGTCCTCCTGTCACTCACTTTTACGTCTGTCTTTTGAAGAAGTTCTTGCTACCTTCATTCTCCACAGCAACTCAAAAAAACCTCTTCTCTGCTGTCCCCGGACAGCACCGAAGAAGTGGCGACTCAGAAAGGTGCTCTGCGGTTCGATTCGGCGTGCGCGGAAACGAGGTTTCATCCTCGCAAAAAGGAGGCGCACCAATACAGAATGCCTTTCAAAACACAGTATCATAAGACTGGAGCTACTTATCTCAAATCATCACACCGAGCAGTCAGCCGCTGCACGGGTGGAGATCTAGAGATGCCAGGCCGTTTTTTAACCTCGGTTTGCTACCGTAACACTAAATCCATTCACCAGTCTAGTTTGTAAGAACATCTTACAAGTTTGATTATAAATATGCACTCAATACATACTGGATGCAGACAGATCCAGAGGTTGGATCATGATCCTGTTCATGACCCTTGTGTCTTCATTTCAGGATGGCTGAACCTCGCTTTAACAATCCCTATTTCTGGCCTCCACCACCTACTATGCCTGGCCAGGTGAGCGAGTCTGGTATTTTCATTTATTTCCTGCACAAGGTAGCGATTGCATTACACATAGTATTTATATGTAGTTAATATGATGTAGTATATGTAGTATGTATATGTATATGATGATATGTAAGTCGCTTTGGATAAAAGCGTCTGCTAAATGCTGTAATGTAATGCAATTGTACATGTTCTTGGAATTCAAGGAATATTATGGCATGTTTACGTTTGTTTTGATATATACAGCATTTCATACAAACAGGAGTTGTTGATCCTCAGGGACATTCAAAGAGGTTATGGGTACAATGTCAAGTAGCGTCCATTAGAGGGAACCAGTGCAACACAAAAGGGCACTGTCTGAACTGATGGATGTTCTCTTGTCACAAATGTTGTTTCCTGGCGGTCAGCTGGATAACCTAGTCTTGATCAATAAAATCAAGGAGCAGCTGATGGCAGAGAAGATCAGACCGCCACACCTGCCCCCTGCCACAGTCCCGTCCCAACAGCCTTTACTGGTTCCTCCCACCCAGACGGAAGGCGGCCAGCACGGGATGTCCATTCCCAAAGCCCAGCACATGCCGGGTCTCCACACCCACTGCCCGTCTCAGCCAGATATTGCCCTGCACGCTCGCCCTGCCTCCAGCTCAGTCACAGGTACTGTTCCTCCCACAGTCACTGTTCACCAGCTTCGCCCCGTAGGCCCTCGGTCAACCGCTGAGATTTGCTTAGTGATGTGCATGAAATGTACCCGTCCTTCATCGTCATGGGTGGCCCAGCGCGCCATTGCTGCCATCTCATTATTTTACAATATGATTATCTACTATAAATATATTTTGTTGACTGTTACCGTCAATTGTAAAATGTCATGTTGGTCGGAGGAGGAAGGGAGAAAGTGTGTTATTGGTGAAAATGTGGATTTTCTGCACATCTCTAACAGGGCGTATTCTGGGGGATGTAAACTTGAATCTGGATGATAAGGCAGCTATAAAAGCTAGAGGACTGTGGGAAGACTGGCATTTGCGTCAAATCATAGACCAACCCTCTAGAACAAACCACGTATCAGGTAACAACATCAGTCTCATTACACAGCTCTCAGCCATGTAGGTCTACTTCCTGTGCAAATACACATTCCTGTACAAATGCCGTAAATACTGAGTAAGAAACAAATGTGTTTTCCTACTCAGGCCTGCAAGGTTTCCTTCAGTATTAGGTTTGGGGGCATATACTGTATATACATATAATTTTAAGTTCAAAGTAAGCTGCCCTTTCATGCTTGTGCTTTACAGTATTCTGTAGTTGTATTTGTGTATGTTGTTCTGTTGCATATCAGTAAGAATTTGGAGTCATTTAGAAATGTAACCAGTTATTGATAACCTACTCCAGTCTTTTCCTCCTCTTCACCTGTGCACCGATCAGGTGTGGCGCTGGCGTCCAGAACAGGCAACCTCAACACCTCAGAGGTCATCACCCCAGTTACACCCACCTCGAGCAGCCAGAGTCGGCTGGGCGGAGCCCCGACACAGCACCTCATCTCGGGGTTAGCCGGCGGCTATGGGATGGAGCCTTTCAAAAACAACGGGGGCCTGGCTGCACTCCTTGGGCCTCCTCCCAAGGTGGAGCGAGGCCGTAAGAAGATCAAGGCAGAGAACGGGACTTCTCTTCTGGTGGTGCCCTACCCCATCCTGGCCTCCGGCAACGACCAATCCTGTGTCACCATCACTGCCAAAGAGGGAAAAACCTACAGGTAAGAAAAGCCTTTAAAAAAAAAAATCTGTTCCACTTACTTGGCAATTTTTCATTTATTGAATGACACTAGTGGTAACCTGTCTTGTTAATGCATCGCTAATGAAGGTACAGTGTCTCTAACTCTCATACCATGGCTTACACATAATTAGGGGTCCAAACACCACAGGTGCTGGAACCCTGTTGTTTTTCTTCTGCTTCTTCTTTTTTATGGCTTCACATCTCCCCCACTACTGAGCAACTACTACTTTACGTTTGAGCTGATAACTCCCGAACCATGTGGCGTAGAATCAGTTTCTTCCCCCTCAGATTCCTTCACTCAAAATCAATCCATTGCACATACTGGTTTCATTTCTGCCTTAATATTTTCCTGCCATTTTCAAATTTTCTAAATATTTAGACATCCTAGATTACGGCTATCATATATATATATTTTGGTAATATAAACAGCACACGCATACAGTATGTTCCTCTTGCAGACAAAGTAATAGGAGAAAAATCTAATGTATATGCATACACGCGAATGTACATCACAACAATCCCATGTATATACATATATATGTACATACATGTATGTTTTTATATATGTATACATGGAGCGAGACTCTAATAAATATTACTACTACTATGTAGCTACATTTATAGAAACATAAATGACCCTGTATGCACATACGCACATAATAATAATGGCTCCTTGTGTACATTATTCAAGTGTGCCTGGGAGAACCTTACATAGGACCAGTTCACTCCATTTAATAACTGAGAACTGTAGACGTCATCTCCCAACATGTTTAAATAGTCTATCCTGTTTAGCATTTAAAGGGATAGGTTCGCCATTTTGGACCTTTTTTGCAGACTTTCTACCATTCAACTGACACGTAAAGAAACCCTAATTTTACTGATCGGTTCAGTATTGAGCTTTACTGTTTTCCTGCAGGCTCTCACTGGGCTACAATAGAAGTCAACGGGGCAATCTTAAATGCTTTGGAAAAACTACGATAAATGTGCTTTTTGAACGATGAATTAGAATTATGAACGCGCCGGACGGTTAAAAATTAGGTTCAGGAACCGGCACGGAGCCTTGCCGGTGTGAAAACCTATATGAGTCAGTTTCATGGTAGAAAGTCCTCAAATCGGGTCTAAGGTCCAAAATGGCTAACTTGTCCTTTACATTTGTTTTTCTTTTCTCATTTGGATAACATTATTTCATATGAAACTCCTTCAATTCCATACATGCTGGTATCTCACAATGTTTTACAATGTCTGATGGCAAAGATGTGCAAACAGCAAGTGAGGCATCATTTTCATATGCTTAAAGCTAGAGCAACCACACTTCCCATAAATGTTTGGGATGGGCCCCAAAGTGTGTCAGACCCACATGTGGTTGAGCTCCATAGTGCCACCATCAGGCCAACCTTGCAGTAACACTTGTTTTTCGTTATTACGCCTGCAAAGTTGACTCAATCTCCACCAGATTGTACACTGCATATTTCAACTGGCTATTACAGAGAATTTTGATACACATAGCTGAAGTTGATAAAGAAATGAAGTTGACAGCAAAGATGTGCAAACATTAAAATATTATGCTAAAGAAATCAAACGTCACATACATATTTGTGAGAGGATTCCAAAGTGTGTCAGATCACGTTTGCTCTATAATGTTGCTGTGAGGACAAATTGTGTGTTTGGCTCATGGGCTTGGACCCCGCTAATGGCCGCTTGTGGCTATATTGGTCGTGTGTCTGTCCACCCAGCTGTCTTTCTGTCTATCTGGTTTATGTGTGTGGTCTATCTTTGTCTCTGCTTTCTTGATACAGGTGTAAAGTTTGTCCGCTGACCTTCTTCTCCAAGTCAGACATGCAGATCCACTCCAAAACCCACACAGAGGCAAAGGCTCACAAGTGTCCTCACTGCACCAAGTCCTTTGCGAACGCATCCTACCTGGCCCAACACCTACGCATACACCTGGGTGTCAAACCTTACCACTGCTCCTACTGTGAGAAATGTTTTCGCCAGCTCTCCCATCTGCAGCAGCACACCAGGTGTAACCTTCACACTCGTTGCACTTGATTATGATCACCTACAGTATCTTCATGGCAGATTTTTTTTGTCACTTTGTTTTTGTCCAGCAAAGCCGTGCTCAGCACACATGCTGTTGTTCAGCACATAGTTACATACATTCACACCTGGAACTGCTCAGTACACAATGTACCGTTTTCCACCGAGCAGCAAAAATGTATACAAATAATTAATTAATACAAAAATAAGAAGCTGTGATGAAATATAATAATGTAATTATTAAAAAAAGATGTAACTTACTGGGAGTATTGTGCATTTCCTTTTTTTGAAATAGCAAGCATGCTAATCTGTAGTAAGGACAAACTGACTTTTTAAACATGTTACCTTGGAAACAAACTCCCAGTGTTGGGCCTAGAGCTTGCTAAGAAATGCCAATCAAAATATCACACCAAAACCGTCAACAAAACCGTACATTGAAGGAAGAAATATTTTGTTTTGAGGGCAAAGTTAGTTCATTATTATGGCCTCTTGGCTCACACCTTACAGATAGGTGGATTGCTTCTGATTGCGATTCAATCAAGTATTTTTGATCTCTCTTTCTGAGATGCTCAAAAAGGTTTTAGATTGCGTGATGTTTGTCTCATCATTCCCATCTGTTCAATTTCTTTCAGAATCCACACAGGGGATCGGCCCTATAAATGTGCCCATCCCGGATGTGAAAAAGCCTTTACTCAGCTATCTAATCTGCAGGTAAAGATTTGAAATAACCACTCGTCTTTTTCTCCTTCACCATAGTTTAATATTCCCTTACTTATATGGATTTGTGACATGAGTAACAGTGGTAACTTCTGTTAGGCAATAATTTCAGACATGCTGCAATACCCTTAAAGACTTGTGACTCTGTGTAATTAACAGCTGTATGTTTCGTCTCCCCCACTCAAGTCTCACCAGAGGCAGCACAACAAAGACAAGCCCTTCAAGTGCTCCAACTGTTACCGTGCCTATTCAGACTCTGCCTCACTGCAGATCCACCTGTCTGTACACGCCATCAAAAATGCCAAGGCCTACTGCTGCAGCATGTGCGGCAGGGCGTACACCTCAGTGAGTTGGAAGCCCAAGTCAATACTCCATAGGAGACGTGTAAATCAAATACAACACAGTTACGTTATAATCAGGATATCTGCACACCTTCTGTCTTCTTAGCAGCACCGTACCAAATAGGAAGCAGAGACTCCGTGCACACTTTCCACCATTGGAATGATGCAGCGATGATGTCTGAAGTTGTTTTGTTGTTAACGGAAGCCCTCTTGTTCTCTAGGAGACCTACCTTATGAAGCACATGTCTAAACACACGGTGGTGGAGCACCTGGTGACCCATCACTCTCCACAGCACAGGACAGAGTCCCCCACCATCCCCATACGGATTTCCCTCATCTGAGCTCCTCCTGGTCGTTGAGTCCTTGCCCATCCCCTGCTCTTCCATCAGAGACATTTCCTGTGATATCCACTCTCCTCTGGGGGACTCGGGTGTCATAAATGGGTTCCAGAAATGTGCCAGATTGTATTTGTATCTTGAGAAGAGGTACTCTTTTAATGAGTATATCCTCCTTTCCTTTCTTGCTGACCAGATAGTATTATCGGGGACATCCAAAGATGATCTTACAGCACTTTCAGGCCTGGAAATGAAAGGCCAACACTTTTTTTTTAGTCTGAAAAGGTATTTCTCCAGGCAGCTATGTGGAAAATGTTATGCTTTTTGTGTTATAACTGATTATTTTGTCTTTTTATATGGTCCTTTTCTTTATTCAAGTCTTTGCAAAAACTATATTTGCATCAGAAACCTTGTCTTCCTTTAGCTAGGCCAAGTGACCATAAAGGTGAATGCTTATTATAAAGTGTGTTCATGTATGTTGTGCCACTTTTTTATGTCAATGTTTGCATTTTGCTAATCAAGTCTGTCTGGAAATAATCACACATAATTTATATGTCAATATTTTTTACTCCATAATGTTTCTTTTACATATATTTTGTAGTGTTGTGAAAAAAAATGCTCAAGGCAATCCTCAAGAGTCCCCAATTGAATCTGGTCAAGTTGTTAAGGTTGAACTCTCCTAAATTATAAGCACTGCCATGTAGTGATAATGAAACCTGAGCAATGAAATGATTTACTGTAGAGATCCAATATAGACTAGCGTATTGGTGTGACACCCAAAATACTCGATTAAAAGTTACATTAATGTGATGAGGCTGAGAGCATCTGCTCTCCCATAAGTGCTACCGTAGTAGAAGAGTTTAATCAAAATAGTGTTTTTTATGTGCTGGTGAAGACTCCCTGAGAATGTAATAATTTTAATAAGCCTTTATCTCTCCAAATTCACCACAATATTTATGATTATTGTGTTATTATTACATTGAATGATGCACTTACCGTACTTTTTGTCCACTTTGTATTTAATTGGGTGTACAAATAAAAAAAAGAATGGCAAGACCAACATCTTACATCAATACTCTGTGAGCAGATGTGTTTCTGCCCTTAGAAACTGAATGATGAAATTCCTCCTTTGGGAGTTCAGTTACAATGTGTAGATGCAGTATCATTATGTAAAGGCAACCTTGTTTTGAGTATTCATTTTGCCATAATATTAATAATCAACATTTTGCCATTTTATTAGCATTTAAGCCTTACCGTTATTACAATTTTGGGGTCCACTCTATGTTGTTTATCACTTTACATTTGCTTTTTATGTCACAGCATGATATATACTGTAAATAAACAATATTAACTGTTAACCCCTTTGATAATAAATAATTATATAATGACAGGCATTGCTGAAAGTCTTTTATTTTGCCCCATAGTGTGCACAGAGTTACACATTGCCCTGGCTGCACTTCACAGGGTTTGGGAAACACAATAACTTGTCATGACTTTATCTTTTCTTGGAGTGTAGGTGACGATCCCACAATTATTTTGAATTAAGCCAAATAAATCTTCCCTGGGTTTCCCAAATGTGTCTTCATGCTGACTTTGTTTTTATCCAATGTGATTTTACTGCGAAAAGGATTTAGGGAAATCCACAGGCCTTGGCCAGAAATTAAAGGCACTCTTTCAGCCACCTTCTTAATGCTGATGAATAAAAAGTAATACAGTTGCTCTTGAGTGGACTTATTTATTTATGAGCGACTGGTATTGGGTTACTTTCCGTTTGAACTCTATATGAAAACAGATTATACGGTTACCTAAGATGATGCGTGTACACTGTACAGGGAAAGGATAGTCAAAGCTTTTCTGGAGGAGACGCATCTTGTTTCTCACCTGACTATCTGGGAGACAAACCAAGATAATGTTTCAACAGCCTTCAGTACGTAGCCTCGGTCTTCAACCCAAAACAAAAGGTTGTGTGAGAAGTGAGGCTCTACCCGGAACACCCGCCACCAATTCTGACCAAAATAAACGTGAATAATTTGTTGCCTGAAGAGATAAACACAACCCTCTCTGTTTACATGTAGCTATTATGTGATCATATGCAATATGTACAAAAGGCTCATGTTGAGGACATGTACATCTGCTTTCTTCTTTGGGACAGCACAGTGTTTGTGTTACTTTTCACCACAATTGACAATTATATTTAAACACAATATACTGTATGCTGTTAACATAGCTGTCTCTAGACTTGCATTATTTTCTCCTCTATCCCCAGACGATGTCCTCACACTAGTCAAGTCAAACCGAGCCACCACCTGCCCCCTTGACCCCATCCCCACTACTCTCCTCCAAACCATCTGCACTGACATCACACCCTTCCTCACTACCTTCATCAACTCCTCCCTGTGCTCAGGCCTCGTTCCTGCTCCCTTAAAAACTGCTAGAGTCAAGCCTCTACTCAAGAAACCTTCCCTCAACCCTGCTGCCATCCACAACTACAGACCTGTATCTCTTCTCTCCTTTCTATCCAAAACTCTTGAGCGAGCAGTTTCTAATCAGCTCTTTCTCTACCTCAGAATGACCTCATGGACCCCCTTCAATCTGGCTTCAGGACTTCTCACTCCACAGAGACTGCTCTACTTGCTGTCACGGAGG
>OMOT01027797.1:0-11322 GCA_900312575.1 Acanthochaenus luetkenii | reverse complement strand
AACTAACCTGCCCACAATAGTGGAAAATCTAGGAGATAATGATAATAACTTTTGGACCCACATTGCAAGCGTTTGGCTTCAGAACAGTACAGTTCGTAGTTATTTTTTGCTGCTCTTTGGACTCTAAAGAACCAGGGAGAAACACTGAATCTTTTTCATTTCTTGGGCATTCAAATGGTCGAATTTAAAGATATTGATTGTTGGCACAAATCACCGGCTATTGGCAGCTTCAAACCAAAAATATTGCTAGTGGCAACAGCAGCCCTGGAGCTGGCAGGGATTCAGTGTCAAGGACACTCCAGCAGGATGGATGCTTCCAGGGCCCAGTCTCACCACTCACTTTGCCACCCTGCTGCTTTTCATGGAAAGAAAGATGGTGTGTGCTCTTTCTGCAAGATGTGTGAAACATAGTAGACATTATACCGCGTGATAATGTTTGTAGTTTGTAGTAGTACTAGCAGTAGTAGCAGTTTCTTGTTTTTTATTGGAATTCATGATTTCAGTCCCTTCACTTCCTCATTCTCCTCCCAAGACCAGTTGGAATGTGTGACAAGAGTTCCTTGTCACTATATCACCTCATATTCTTCTCATTCTTATACCAGTATAACCAGTGGTGTGCAGTTGTGGTAAATAAAAAAGAGGGTAAAGTATGATCTCCAGTCAGTGATCATCATAAGGCAGACAACCACCAATAGAAACAAAAATATATTATACTCATATAACTTACATCAGTTTACTTACTAGGATGTATAATATACATTTACATCATGTCTTTACCTCCTTTTTGTGTCTAAAAAGATGGTAAACTGAATGTAGGTGAGTTTACCCTTTCACACACACACACACACACTCTCTTTCAACACTATCATTCTCTCTCTCTTCCCAGTCCCACTCCCAGGGATAAAGACCTACGTGGACCCTGATACCTATGAAGACCCCACCCAGGCCGTCCATGAGTTCACTAAGGAGATCGACCCGTCCCGGATCCGCATCGAGAGAGTGATAGGAGCCGGTAAACACACACACACACACACACACATATCCGTTTGATTCTCACTGATTTGTGCTGTGTGCCAATGTGGGCGGAAGAGGATCATTGGTTATAATAATAAGTTAACATCGCTGTGAAATGTGTCATAGGAGATGATCTATATTCATTCCCCGTATATAATTGCCATGAACCGCCTCTACTCCATCATATACAGTGCAGTACTCCCAGTAGACTGTGGCATATTAAAGCTCTAACAGGTTTAGAGAACAAAAGACAGTCTAAGAATAGATTCTAGGCTTTATTTTTTTTAGAAGGTGCAAAGAGAGAATTGTTTTCAGTTGAACTGATCAGAGAGGAAGCGTCAGGCTGGATTTGAACTGCAACACTGCCCCCAGGTGGCGTACTGTGGTACCTGCTGGTGGTGCTGAGGGGTTGCTTTCACTGTGTCTGTGTCTGTGTCTGTGTTTCTGAGTGCTTGCATTAATTTAAGAGTTTGTGCATACATGCGTATGTATATGTGTGCATTTATGAGTTTTTGTGTGTGTGTGTGTGTGTGTTCCAGGTGAGTTTGGTGAGGTGTGCAGCGGCCGCCTGCGGACGCTGGGGAAGAAGGAGATCGCTGTGGCGATAAAGACGCTGAAGGGCGGCTATGTGGAGCGGCAGAGGCGGGACTTCCTGCGAGAGGCGTCAATCATGGGCCAATTTGACCACCCCAACATCATCAGGCTGGAGGGCGTGGTCACCAAAAGTAAGAGGGATTGTGGGAGTTGTAGTTTCATGGACTTATACGTGAATTTGAGGTTGTGTTAGTTGAGGTGTGTCTGCTCACCAGAAGTGCCAGGCTCTCCGTGTGCTGATGTGTCTAAGGAGTATAGGAGTTTCATTAGGTCCTTGTTGAACTGCCAGGTCTGAGATGCCTGTGGCGGTAACCTTTATAGACCAGCTGATGTCCTGCAAGTTACTGATGCTGCCGCCACTAGCTTTCTCTGTGTTTTCATTGGAAGATTGATTGTTTTCCATTTCACGCAATTCAAATTGCTCGTGGAAGATTTCCTGATGAGCTAAGTCGTGTCATTTCACCACATTAGAGTGTTTGATTTAGGTTTTGCATCTTGTTTGCTTGACTTCTGTTATAAGTGGGCTTGTAACATTAGTTTAGGAGTGTGTGTGTGGGGGGCGTGCGTGTGCGCGCGTGTGTGTGTCTGTGTGTGTGTGTAGACTTGTTAACGAGCTCTGTTTTACGGGGCTCACCCAGCGCAACATATGGTTGTTTTTACAGAGGGCGTATAAAGCGAGACAGGGCTGTGAATATAAATGTGTCCCCTGAAGACTCAACCCTGTCCCTGAATGTAGATAGAGGACACTCTCCGCTCTGAGCCCACTGATGAGGTGTTTGAAGGCTGATACCCGTACTGAGATTATTGGATCAAAGTTATTTTCATTACAGGTTTTTGCAGACTGACACCCCTGGAGCTGGAATGATTTCTCTGGTCAGACATCTGAGATAGAAATAGAAATACTAGAAACATATCCACTAGCTGTGGTCAGGGAGGAACTGAAGCCGTATATTTCTTCAGTTCCGGTGTTCATTTTTAATAACAGACCGCTGTTTCACATCTAATCAAATCACCCTGCAGTCAGGAAGTCTGATTTGTTGTGGATTTTGTACATTTCTTTATCAAATCAAGTGGCGACACCGTGTGACAAAAAGACATTACACCTCAATTACTGCAAACTCTCCTGCTGGACTTGTTATTTTTGGTCTGATGCTTGTAAATTACTTTAAAAATAAGAAATATTTCACTAGTGGTGTAATAAGTGGTTTGTTCTTTGTATCTTTTAATCATTCGTGTTTGTCAGGAAGTGAGTCATCGGAACAAGCCATTTCCCATGCCAGCCTGTCCAACAGTACACACACACACACACACACACACACACACACAGTATACTGTAGATACGCACAAAGTAGCTCAGCAGCCTTCTTGTGCCTGGCAATGGCGTCATACAGTATAGAGAGACATTTATTCCAACGTCCTTTTTCATTCTGTCTCTCTCTCTCTCTCAGTCTTTCTCTCCCTCCATCTGTTGTTGTTCTTCAGAGACTAATTAAGGGGAGCGTTGTGCTGTGACTGACTGCTATACCTGCACTGGAATAACAGGTGACACATTAGGCTCTGGTAAACAGGTGTGCTTGGTTTCGTTCACGCACTGCACTGCAGATCCATATATTGTTTCCAGACCTCGCTAATTAGTTCAGGAAAGCCAAGCTCGATCATGTAACTTACAACAGCCTAATAAGGGTTATCATCTATCACTCCTGGATTTATGTGGGAATCTGCAGATTTTTACAAAATAGTATGAGCCTTATTTGGTCCAAAACATAGGTCTTCTTTATCAAAATGTCATGCATTTGTGCAAATTGAACTTGCAGTAAAAAAAAAAAATCTTTGTTTTTTGTAATTGGAATCTGGCTTGCTCTGATGCCCAACGGCTATGCTGAGGTGACGTATTGCAGCTCTGCACAGACCAAGGCTCTGCTCATCCATCCATCCTCTCTGCCTCTCCTCCCTCTAGTGTCTGGAGAATAGGATGGGCCGATTGGACATCAAGGGCCGGAAATTTCCCTTGCCAATGTTTTGCTTGATTGATCTTCGGTCATTTAAAATGTAGCCTAGTGCAAGACAGGGACAAAAATTACACTCAACTCAATTTAGAATTTATTTGGAGTCTAAACATTCTAGTTTTGCACCGACACCATGTACTTGTTCAACAGTTTCTTTCTTGACTGCGAGGACTTGTACCATAATTTAAAATGTAAAAATGCCCCTTCCTTGTACATTTAAAAGTTCCTTTTCTATTTAAGTTATCTGGCCCGCGCCACGCACACTCTGTCGTACAACCCGATTGTCAGCACACAAAATCAGTATTCATCTGTATTTCCTGTTCGTGATCATACATTACAGCTTTCCTTGTTCATTCGGCAGCAAATAGATGATATAACCATGACCGTGTCCTCTCTGGGCTCCGTTCTCACCACCTGTCTCCTCTTTCCGCTAATCAGATTTTGTAGTCCCTGAGACAATCCCTCACATCAGGGGTTCCCTTATTGCCTGTATGTTGCTTTAGTTAGAGTGTGAGACAGCAATGAGTCAATTAGTTGCGTTATGACATTTCACAGAAGCTGTGAAACGCACTTGATGGGTGAGCAGCGGGGTTCCTGAGCTTTAATGAACATGAAGTCTCCTTGTCTCTGTTTGTCATTGAATACAAACCCCCATCCAAGACATCATGGTATTCAGAAGTGCAAACAAAGTTGCGTTGTTGCACAATATAAAATGCGGCAGCGGGGCCCAGTGCTTAGAGAGACTATCCTGAGGCCGTCCTGTAACCAAATGGTCCCGGGTTCAATTCCCCATGAGCCCACGTGTCTGTCCTGTTGAAGTGAATCCATACCAGTGCCAGGGGAGTGCAGAAGGTTTGTTGACTTCTATAGTGAAATCAAAGAAGAGAAAGTGCACCGATCATCTGTACATTCATGTATCGTGATGAAAGGATTATAGGTTCTTTTTTCTTTGAAACCTGGAAAAAGTGGCATCAGATGCATTGAGAAGTGACAGCTATTCCAGACTGTGCTCCAGCATTATGAAGCAGAAAATACCCTGCACCCTCAAATCCCATCCAGATGCAATCGAAGGCGCCTGGTATAAGACGCCGTAGCAAGAAAGGTCAAATTTGAAACATTTGAAAGGAAAATATATTCAAAATGTCTTGCTATGACTAATAGATGAAGAATGAATAATATATTTGGCCCCAAGTGAGTAACAATGTTTACTAAGCTCTGCATTGGCATTTAACGTTCAGTGATTACTGAAAACTTTAGTGTGATACCATGTTGTTACTTCACTACTGTAAGTCTTCCATTATTTCTCTTTCCAGCAGTTCAGAATGCTTTACAGCTCAGCAGTGCACAGGCCTGGCTAGCTGCCTGCCAGCTGTAAACCAGTCAGTCGGCAACACCATAGGGATCCTCTGTGGGGAAACAAGTGCAGTTCTAGAAAGATATTGTGGATGTACGTCATTCCAACTAATGGTCTGTGCCGTACACGATAACGGCGAATCCCGGTGGGCCCGGTTGACGGGTCCCTCTCTCCTTTTCTCCATGTCAGACTGGCAGTGGTACACACACACACACACACACACACACACACACACACACACACACACACACTGTTACTAGGGAGGTTAGTGCAGCCCCGCTCCTGGATTGGTCAATCCCAGGCTTCTTTTACAATGTGATTGGTCAGCTAACGACTTAATGACAAGTTCAAGTAGTCTAGTTTAGGTCTGACTGTGAACAAATAGAGAGAAAGGAACAAGTGCTGCAACAGGATGCAGCAAAAAGTGATAAACTGGTTTTTTTTGGTGCAAACAAGCTGGCAGCCATTGAACCCAGCAGATAATAATGATGATGATGATGATGATGATGACGATGATGATGACGATGAAGACACAGGTATAGCAGAGAGGGAGAGGGGGACCAAAACTAAAGCATATGATTGCATGCATTGCACAACATTTTCTGATTTGTTGGTCTAAGTATAAATTATTGCACTTTTAAGAGCGAACCAGTTATAATAGGGCCACCAAAGTGACATGCATTGACTTTTCCACGTCGTTATTGATCTATGTTGTGCTCTGTAACGATCTCATTTGTTGCTGGTGTTTTTTGAGTCTGCCACCAGGCCAAGTTATTGATGAGACCGAGCAGGAGGACAAGACAGCCAGAGCTGTGGCCAGTGCAGAAAAACAGATTTCAATACCACTGCTACTGCTACAACTACCACTACAGCTAAAGAGAAAAAAGAAGACGATATAAAGAGAGAATGGCTCGGAACGGAATGAAATAAGACATTTCAGTGTGTAAAAAAAAACGGAATTACAAACCGTAGTCGTTTTAATTGTTTTATGTGTTTCAATGAAATTAGTGGTAATCTCACTGATTGATTTTGTCAAACATGTTTCCTGGTTTGAGCTTATGTTGAATATGTTTTGAATGAATAACTCAGTAATGCAAACGTTTAATTCATCCACATATTACCTCAGTTACCAAGGGGTTCAGATGAATGAAGTTGCAGTATAAGTGTAAACACGTTTTTTGGCATTGACTCCATTTTGACTCCATTTTGTTTCCTATTGAAGTGTTTAGCTGATGAAAGACTGCATTGTATAGTTGGTCTGACAATGTTGACGAAAAATGTACTATTGTAAGTCGCTTTGGACAAAAGCGTCTGCTAAATGATGTAATGTAATGTAATGTAATGTGTGTAGAACATTCCTGTAACCACAGCATGGGAGCATGTGTCTTAGGCCGACCAATCATTGCCCTGAGTGCATAACGGTCTGTATACCTGATAACATGAACAGCTAAAGACGCACACTTGCACTTCTGCTTTGTAAATCTAACAATGTGGATAGTCAGCAATGCGCATTAGCATACCCTGCGTACATGGCCCATGCACTTTAGCAGATCTGTAAACCACAAGCATCTGTTAACCTGTAAATTGGGCGATAGTCAACATAGCGAAAATGAAGGCGAGTTTTGTGTTGCATCGTCTTCAACATGTTCTATTGGTTGTATTATCTTCAACGTACCTGTTTTTGTTGTAATGAATCATCGCATTAAGTTCAGTATATTCCTTTTGTTTGTTCACGATGTTCTACGTTATCGTTCTGTTCTTGTCTATATTCTTCTCGTTGCTGTTGACATGACCGAAACTTCGCCTCTGGGATCATGAACGTTTTGTCTTATCTGATGTTTCTTTCCACAGGAAGACAGGATTCATGCTGCTCTTGTGATCACGGGCTAGCGTGGCTGCGTGGCTGCGTGGCTGCGTGGCTGCGTGGCTGCGTGGCTGTGTGGCTATGCAGCGGCTTGTGTTCAATCCAAACGCTTTCCGTTGAAAATGACAGATGATAGCAGAAATGGTGACATTTTGTCATGTTATATTTAGCAGGATTATTTCTAGGGAGCCACATGGCTCATCTACAATAGGGTGGTGATGGAGATGATGTTTGTCTGTGTTAGTGTGTGTTTAGTGAACTGATGCCCCTGTCTTCCCCTAACCCTTCCTCCTTCCTCAACCCCCCCTGCTCCTCTCCCTCAAACCCCTCGCTTTAGCCCTGTCTGTCTCTGTTAGACACATCCTAAATCCGTAATCCTTCCTCTCTACAATCCCCTCTCTCTACCAAACCTACTCTTTTTTCTCTGTCCACCTGACCCCCATCCGTCCGTCTCGCCTTCCTCTCTTCTCCCTAATGTAGTGATAGCGGTGGTAAGCTAATTAGAGACAGGTTTCTAATCAGGCAGGCATGTTGTGGATTACTGTCCACTCTCTGCAGGCCTAACCCCGTGATACATGAACCCATGTAAGGGTAACACACACACACAAGCATGCTGGGAGGCGCTCACACAGCAACATAATAGTAGACACACTGAGACACATTGTTCTTTTATTTAAAATCAGATCTGGTCCAGTCAGTGTCGTCCACCTCTGACATGATGCAGTTGGTTTGATGACATATTTATTGTATAATCGATCAATACTACACTGGTTGTCTATGGGAATATAACATTTTGATTGGATTCTACACATGTGTGCATTCATATGTTTTATCATTTCTATTTATATTAAGATGTTTTATTATTACTAGTATGTAATTATGTAGTATGTGTATTAGTGTTATTAGTGTAATTATTATTCAGTGAATGTTTCAGTGGAGAGTTTTAGTGTCCCATGGTCTCAATGCGGTTTCAGAGGCTTTTCCACCACAAATTCTGTTGTTTTTTTGTCCAATTGAAAGATATTAAATATTGGCACAAAACATTGGCTATCAGCAGCTTCAATGCTAAAAAACATTATGTATGTATTATTCATATTGTGAGTGTCCAGTCTGAAGACGATTGTTGTGTTGTGTGCTTGCAGGCAGGCCTGTGATGATCGTCGTGGAGTACATGGAGAACGGATCACTGGATTCCTTCCTGAGGGTGAGTGTGATCAACTTTATTTATATAGCACTTTTCAAAGTGGTTTTGCATCATGCTTTACAAGCAATAATATAACGATGGAGGGGACAACAAGGCCAGCAACAAAATGGTCATACAGTACATGGTTTCATAGGAATAAACCAGGCAAAAATAAAATAAAATAGGTAAAAACACAATATATAAAGGCCATTGTCTTTCTCTGTATCTTTAAAAGATGATGGGGATCGTGCGTGTCTTTGTTCTCCAGGCAGGGTATTTCAAAAAGTATTGGTGAAAGGATATGGATCGTAGCCAGGGCCCAAACCTAGCTGTGTCTCAAAAGTAACCGGTAAAATCTTGAAATTAATCCTGAAACAAACAAAGCAATTTAGCTTTATCTCTGTTGCGGCTTAGGAGAAGCTTAAACAGGGATGATATTATCCTCTGAAATGAAATATAGTCCTGTCAATGACCTGTCAGCAGAATTCAGTCTAATCTCTCTCCTCTCAAAATCTCTGAATTACATCACTATATATTTCCTTGCTGCTTACAACCTGAACCTCTTTCTCATTCTGTTGCTTTACTCTTTCTGCTATCCTTCTTTGTGCACCCTCCGTTTCTCTCTTCTCATTTTCGTGCACTAACTTTCATCATATTCTATACTTTCTGTGGTTCATGCAGTGACTCCTTCTCTCTCTCCTGCTCTCCCTGTCAGCAACATGATGGTCACTTCACTGTCATCCAGCTGGTTGGCATGCTGCGTGGCATCGCCTCGGGCATGAAGTACCTGTCAGACATGGGCTACGTTCACCGAGACCTGGCGGCTCGAAACATCCTGGTCAACAGCAACCTGGTGTGTAAGGTGTCCGACTTCGGCCTGTCCCGAGTCCTGGAGGACGACCCGGAGGCCGCCTACACCACAACGGTACACCGGACGTCCTATTGCTCAACCAAGCAGCTAATTCTGTAGTCTAGGACAGGTTTGACCAAAATTGCATTTGTCCTGTTCTATTACATAACAGAGAAATATATCCTCACCAGTTCAATACAAGCTCCCAACTAGGGTTAGACCCATATATTTTGTGAATATTGGCTTTTTATTAAAACTCAAATATTAGACATTTAGTGTCGTCCACCTCTGATATGATGGATATGATGCAGTTTGTTTGATATTACATATTTATTGTAGAATTGATCAATAGACTGGTTGTCTATGGGAAGACCTTAACCTGAATTGACTCTAATGTAACATTTTGATCAGATTCCCCACAAGTATGCATGAATATCTTGATTATTATTAGTAGTAAAAGTGTTATTATCATCATGGGTTTCAATGGAGAGTTGTAGTGTCCTATGATGCTCTAAATGCTTTTTCAGGTTTTTTTTCCATCTTGCCAAGAATACAATTCTGGGGGGATACTAGGATATATTTTTTTTAGACATTTTCAGCATTGAACATTGTCAAATTTTAAGATGTTGAACATCTATATATATATATATTATATACATCGGCTATCAGCAGCTTGGTATCGGCCGTCAAAAACCCTACACTCAACAGTGACATCATGACCCCACTGAAAAACCTTTGTATGACTGTGTGAATGAGCTGTGGCTGGAGAATCAGGGTTGTTCCAGTTGGAAGGAAACAACTGTTGTTTCTATTTTGTCTTGTAAACCTGTGTTTTGTTGAAGGGCTTGTTTTAGGGGAAAACATTTTAGCTGAAGTTGCTCGAACCTCATTCATGTTTGATGAGAGGAAAATTGCTCAAGCCGGCCTGTTGAAAAATGCATCTGATGGGGCTTTGGAGGCAAATGGTAATTTCCTTAAACCGCGGCTCCTCGGCACAGAGAAATAACTATAGCCGCACGCTATTTCTCTCAGTGCAAGCATATTCACGTAACTAACTTTGCTTTTCCCCCAGCAAACCTAACCTACCTGGTTCTTCCAACACTGTTGGAAGTTGTGTTGGGAAGTCTGGAAGGTACAAAACCAGAAAGCAAGCAAACAACACACGTAAAGCGATGTACCGTTCTCAATGCATGGAGAGAGACCAAGCCATCTCTGCTTAGCCGGAGCCAGGCAGTTTATCGTGCATCCCTCTTCCTAGTCTCCTCTGTCTCTGTCATGTCTGCCTTCTCAGCCGTAGGACTGGCTTAGAGGTGCAGAGGGGTTAGAATGATATATAATTAAATATTTTTGGACTGAAGCTGTCGATATCTGATTTTTGGTGCGATATATTTTTACATCTGACCATTTTCATGCCCAAAAACCCAAAGTTCAGCAGTTCCCCCCAGACCTTTATTCTTGGCCGGGTGGAACCGCCTCCCTCTTAAGTGTCCTTGAGCAAGAGACTGAATCCCTACCAGCTCCAGAGGTGCTGTTCTGTAGCTGACCTCTGACCTCCCTGTGGAGGAGGGGGGATCAATACAGATGCAGTATCACAACAACAACATCTCTGATGCATGAACCGGCACCAGCAGTACCCTGAGGACCCTGTTCTCCTCCCCAACACCACTGCTGAGGCTGGACACAGGATTCAACCGACGTGGGTTTTTGAAGACCAAGACGTTTGGATTGAAGCTGCCAGTATTTTGTGCCGATATTCACTATCTTTACAATTGACTACTTTCATTACCGAAAAGTATTTAAGGATTGTATTCTTGTCAGGGTAAAAGCCTCTGAAGCATTTAGACCATCATGGGACACTAAAACTCTCCAGTGAAAGACTAATGGAATTCTTTTAGGTGGGTTAGCAGCAGGGTGAGGCAGGTTTCATTGCAGGTTTTACAGACTGACCCCAGTATTGGCTCAACATTTCATTAAACTTATACATTGGTCTGATTCCTGCTGCCTTGAATCCGTTTCCTGAGATTCTTTCAGTAAAATGTAGACCTTCCTTCTCTCCTTTACGGCGGCGTAGGAGAGCGTTGCCTTAGATGGTAAAACGTAGACATTAAAACAGTTGTGTAGTAAAGACTCTCCTCTGTAAACCTGTCTGATCCTCCATTCCCATTATTGTATTGAGGTTATTGTATAGAGGAAATGCTGCGTTTACAGTTACAATGGTCAATTTCTGCCACACAAGACCCTGGGTACTGGGAACGACTGAGGAGGTCAAGAAAGGAAAGGAAAGAAACGTCCCAGTGTGAATGTGAGGCAAATCCTACGTGGCGCCAGAGAAACCCTCTAACGTCTGACTCAGACTCAGTGGTTTTAGTGCCTCCAGAGTAAATACTCGAGGCTCGATTGAGATGTCTCTGTCTGTCTACGAAATCTGAACTGAACACTGACAGTGTGGTAATGGTT
>OMOT01027792.1:0-10417 GCA_900312575.1 Acanthochaenus luetkenii | reverse complement strand
CTGTTCACAGTAGGGGGAGCTGTTTCTTGCTTTTCAGTGTAACCACTCAAAGAATAGCTATGTTTCAGACAGGGCTGTGAGTTAGAAGGGAAAAAAAGAGTCTGTATTCAGCGCAAATATTGTGGAGTGATTTGGACTAGGCATGGTTGAAAATTAATTCTAAGGGTTCTACATCTTATTAATAGACCAAGGCTGGGCCTAGTTCTGTGGAAATATATAAACATACAAGGATGGGGAGGAAATTATTTGCATTTGAGCACTGCAATGTAATAATTATAATAAACTATTTGTATAGCACCTTTCATATATAACATGCAGCTTAAAGTGCTTCACAATTTAGCAATACATTAAAAACATAAAAAGTAAAAAGAAGAATTACAGATAATAAGAATAGTTTAAAAAGGAATAACAAAACAAGAGGTGCAACTAGTGATTTAAGAGCAATAAAACATTTGATTATAAATAATTATGTAGAAGATTATGTAGCCTATTGTATTGTGGCTGTCTGTTTTGTGATATTTGTGTGCTTGCCAGATGGATAGTGTAGGTCAGCTAGTTGCCAGTCAATCCTCTGCTGGAGTCAGGCCGCCCAAGCCTCCATGCAGGCAGACATATGCTGCCAGTGGCCATGCCTGCCTTCTAGGATATAAATAGCTGACAATGCACTGCTATGTGGAGCAGAAAAGGAATCATCACTGCGAGGCTCTTCTATGGGCTCTGTCTATGTGTCTTTAAAGTGGGCCACCTCGACCAGCATCTTTGTTGTAGGAGCTAAGAGTGTGGCTGGTGGCAAGATGCAAAGAAAAACAAACAAATTCTAAAGCAGGTTAGAGACTGTTATTAGTCGGTAAAATCTACCCCGAGCTTCTTGGTCTACCTTATACTATGCATACCATCTCATGTTGTGAAGTCAAACCTAATGTTGATGTTTTGCATAGCATACAGGGTATTTTTGCTATTTTATCAAGGAGAGTTGTCAAAATGTTAATACTTCATTAGAGTACAATTTGTGCTTTTTGTCAGGGCAGTGGGTTCAATCGGAATTCTGATATCCCAGCAAAGTTATTTTAACGGAGATGATATTTTATCGCTGCCGTAAAATAGAAAACTTGTTTATTAATCAGAGAGACTTGTGAAATTAAAGCTTCATTGACATTCTGGTGTTTGCCTCATTTCAATAAACAAAGGCATTTTAATGAGAGCTGTCACATAGTTCTCAGACCAATAAAGTATCAAACTGGGTATGTGTGTGTGAGAGGCAAAGGGACAGAGGCTGTGCATACACATATTGAGTTGATCCCTCCTTCAAGTCAGTGGAAATTCTCATGGCTGTTGATCTAGGGACTAATGCCAATCATTGGGCCGTGTTGCAAGCTACAAACTTCCTCTAACAATTTAAGAGGGTCATTGAAGCACAAAATTAAGCCTAATTTCTCACTCAGGCTCTCCTCTCTCACTCTCTCTTGGATACGTTTAAAAGATTTGTTCTGGGGCGTCCTGGGTTTGAATCCGGTCAAGGACCTTTGTCACACGTCGTCATCCCCCCCCCTCCCAATCTTTCCTGTCTCTCTCTACTTTGAACAATCTAATAAAGACAAAAATGCACAACACATTAATATGTTCTGTGTAAACCAATGATGATGTTCAATAGGCTTCAATAAATGGTTAATTAATTATTCGTGTAACCATGTCTATGCTTTGCTTCTCTTTCAGACCCTCAATCCCAAATGGAATGAGGAATTCTACTTCAGAGTGAGCTCTGTTTTATTTACTTTATGCTGCAATATGCCTCAGATTCCCTTTTTTTCCAATATACATCCTCCAGAAAGATTGATATTGCACTTAATTGTTTACTCTACAGTGGTCATGTTAGATTTGTTCATCTCTTTTAGCAGTAAAACCGAGTCCTATCTCCTCCACCACTGTAATCAAGCAGACCATATTAAAGTTTACAAGCTTAGCCACACGCATATGATTACTGCCTACTGGTTATTTATAGAAGTATCGTAGTTTAGTCAGTATAGTGTAACGATTAAAGGGGGAGATTAACTATCTTTTACCCGTGCTATTTTGGTAGTTGTGAATTATTGTTACCTAAAGGCAAACAGGCAGTTACGTACAAGTGTTTGTGCACACATGCATCTGTGTTGGCTTTATATTCTACATAACCACTGGATGACTGCTCTAACATCACCCCTGTCATTTCATTGCCAACACAGGTGTGTCCTCAGAATCACAGACTGCTCTTTGAGGTGTTTGATGAAAACAGATTGGTAAGATTCACACTTCATAATCTTGCCCCCTTGACTCCCTCTGTAGTTTATGATATCACACATTACCTTTTATTTTAGTCAGTCATGTTCTGATGGTCTTTCACTGTAATTGATTCATTTCATGCTTGTTTTTCATTGACAAAATGTAATTTATTTCTTCTCCAAACTATTTATGAATAGTCTTGATAACATCTAAGGCCATATTTGATATGGCTTGTTCTACTTTGGTGATAATGGACCTTAGACTACTAGTTTCCTTAATGATTCAGATTCTAAAAAATGACTAACCCAAATGTAATGTCACTGTAAAAACTGATATTACTGTAAGACATCATAGACCTGATATATCTGAATTCTATAGATTCTTTTTGCACCCTAATACCTTCACTTGGTTATCAATTTACCATCCAGTTGTCTGGTATAAAGGTTCCCCCACCATGGCTAACCATACTCTTAAAACAGTGGAGACTAAAGTAAAATGGTTATTGGTTATTGACATTGTGTCCTAAGACATTGTTCTGTGGAGGAAGCAAAGACCTCCCTGGAAGGCGTTATAGCATAATTGATGGTGATATTTCTTTCTAATGGCTATTCAGTAACTCTGGGGTCTGGATGTTCAGTTTGATGTTTGATATAACAAACAGTGGAGGCAGCCTGACAGAGAACTGGTGTTCTTGGCTGGTTAAGGCACATTCTGTTGGGGTCTCACAGGTTCAGGGCTACTGCTTTTGTAGTTGGGGGAACGATGTGGGAGGCCAAGAGTTAGGGAAGTGTCTTTTCCCTCTTTGTAATATGACAGACACTACATTTTCTCCTTTTCCTGATGGTTTAATTAAGTGCAGATATGTGGCTTTTATGATTAACTCTGTTACTTTTTATGTGTACTGTCCGTGTTTCATATACCGATGTAATCAGTACACACATTGGTGTGTATTGTTTGTGCATCTTCTAATACCCCCACTGTGGAGGGGGGACCTGCTGGCGTTCAACCCTCGAGGAAAAGGGCAGCTCTGAGAGCAGTGGGAGCTCTCCTGGCGCAGTCTTATTGTTGCAGTGTAGAAGAGGATGAGACGAGACAAGAGAGCAGAGCCTCACGCCTGGTCATCTCCTTATATGTCTGAGGAGGTGCTTGTCTGTCTCTCTCTAGGTGCATGCCAAGGCAGCTCCTCCATTAATTTATGGTTTATTTGTCAGAAGAGATGGTTGAAAAGTTAAACTAAGCTTTGTGCTATGGTACATGTGGTAGATGCTGGCCTAGTAATGCAAACTTGTAGGCATACTAATGTTCTATAAACTAAATATCAACTAAACTTAAGTGTCAACTAAATTACTAAAATGTATTAAAGACTGGCAGTTAAACATAGAAAGTAAGAGTGGAGGTGGGATACATTACAGTACTTTGTTTGAAGGAGGCATGTTAGGTCATTTGTAAACTGGGCTTGCATGATATTGTCCATAACATTTAAAAAACATTTATTGTCTCTGCCTAACATTGTAGGCAGTGTGTCATCACTAAGTGTAACTGGGCGCTCAGCCGTGATTTGTCCTTTGGTGACACGGTTTTCTCCCTTGGGCTGTTTCTGGGAGGTTGGAACAAGGCAGCCATTTTTTAGACCATATGCCTCTGAAAGGCCACATTATCATAGAGGCCTTGCCCATTCCCTCATTGTTGAGGCAGATGACTCCCCCACTAACTAGCCTCAGGGCAACACAATATTGCATACAGCCAAGTAGCCTAAAACCCCCATGTATTCACTTGCTCTTTGCTACACGTCAGTATTACACATTCTCATCTATGCGCTGGTTGAGTCATGATGGCTAGCCTTTAGACTTTGGGGTTCTTAAACATTTTCATACAGCGGAAAACCCATATAGTTACCTTTCAGACTAGTGTCCTCCATCTGGAAAGATGCGGACCCAAGGCAGGGGTATTCAACCGTGTGCCACGAGGGCTGAGAGTCTGCAGGTTTTTGTTCCAACCAAAGACTACAGCAGGTGATTTCACTGCTTAGTTCCTCCTCTCTGGTTGAAGGTTGTGTTAATCAGTGAAATCACCTGCTGTAGTCTTTGGTTGGAATGAAAACCTGCATACACTCAGCCCTCCATGGCACCCAATACTCCTGTTCTAAAGCATACGTTTGTCTACACAGAGACAATCATTCTTGATTGCTTACAATGGCCATATTCGTTCATATCTAACTTCAGTATTAATAGTTACTTTGGACACAGGTGTTTTGGATCAATATGGATGTGTGTTAAAGTGTCTGTAATGCATCTTGTTTTAGCATGTACTCTAATGTAGCCTAACTTATTACAAGAGCTGCAGTGTCATAATAAGGGAGCTTGAGTGCAGCTTGCATTCAGTCTACCTAGTTGGTAGGTAAGATGTGTGTGTGGGGGGACAGTTGGCACTTGAGGGCAGCATGGGGTTGCAACAGGAGGTGGTGGAGCCATTTGTAGTCACATGACTGACAAGCAGCCTACTGTCACCTCAGAAACCAGGAGCACCGGCCGCTCTTATCCAATCATGCCAGGAATGCTGGCCGTCACTCGACTCAGGCTATTTCTGCTGTCTGTCGCTATTGCTCGGTAGTGCTAAGAGTTTGGCATACAGGGAACCTTCTTTTTTTGTTTCTTTCTCACTTTCTCTCTCATTTGGCTCCACTCTGCCACTCTCAAGTGTGTAGCTTTAAGTTGTCAGCTCTCTTGCAGTACCTCTTTTGCTTTTGTGGTGCAAGTTTGCTGCTCTTCTTTCCTTCATACAGTTTACTGTGTGAGAGAGAGAAAGAGAGAGAGAGAAGGGGATCAGCCAGCCAGCCAGCCAAAGGAGAGAAGTGGGCGATACACAGACACGGAATCCAGAGGACAGAACCAAACAGCCAGCCAGAGAGAGAGAGAGAAAGGGAGCTGTAGGGCGTGAGGTGAAAATGTCCCACCGTCTGCGTCTGTACTTTGGTTCACGCCGCAGTAACACAGCCCCAGAGCTGGAGGTACTGGAAGGAGACTCCACGGAGCAGCAGGGAGACAACGATGTGGCCATGTCATTCAACATGCAGCCACCTCCAGTGTCGAGGCCATCTCAGGAGCCAGCCATGCAACACTTCTCACCTAGCTTTGTGGCTCTGGGCTCAGAGCCTTTGCTGAAACGCAGCTCCTCCATGTTCATACCTCAGCTCACCCCCTCAGCTGAGCCACGGCCAACCAAGAGCTCTTCTATGCAGATCTCCCTCCAGCGATCCAATGGACCAGGCAATCGTGATTCAAGTGGATATGATGATGCCCCACCACCCTGTTACACTCCTCCAGGACCTGCTCCCGCCTACACCGAACCACAGGTCCAAACTGACTTTCCACAACCGCCACCTCCTCCGTACTACAGCCCAGATACTTTAAACTCACAAAGTTATCCTACAGAGCCAGACCTGCCCAAACGCAGGATCTTCAGTATTGGTTCCAATGGCCATGCTATGAGTAACAGAGGCCAACCTGGAGTCAGTATTGGTGGAATTTGTATCCAGAGAAACTCTCCTGATGGTTCTGACATCCAACATTTCAGAATCCTTCCTTATGGTGGTACTGGCTGGTCTGTTCAGCAGCAGAGCTTGGACCGAGGCTGTGGTGTTAATGGTGGAACACGGAGACTGGTATTTCAGCTCCATCAAAATCAGAGTCAGGATCAGAGCCAGGGGAGGCAACAGGCGATTTCATCCCCGGGAGAATGCACTGATCCAGGCATTGCTAACTCCAAGGGTGGCCATGTGGTGTGTTACCCCAGAATTCAACTGGAGAGAAGCTTGTCCCACCAGAGGCTGTCTCTGGAGAATCAACACAAGAGATCTGGTGCAGATAGCCAAGCCACAGAGAAGAACCAAACCGAGATGGAGAAACTGAAAATGGAAGCAAACAACATATCTAAAGGTTGCACTTTTAAAATCTGTGGGGAGATTCCCAGAAGGCAGCCTCATTTCAAGATATATTTTACCCCAGGCGGGGGTGGAGATCAGGATGTGAGATTTGGCAATGACTCGACCAGGAATAATCCCAAGGTAAAGATTATTGATGCAAAACTTTAGTAGGACTATTATTATTATTATGTGTGAAAAGATTTTTACATTTTCTTCAACTAATTGTGTTGTCCTCATAAAGGTTTGTAGTATTGCACCAATAATTAGATTTATTATTTTAAGAAATCAATTTGAGAATGAATGGTAAGAAAACACAGGGAAAAGTTCATGTTTCTCGTAGGGCTTTTGGCCGACTACACGATGATATCTTGCATTTACTCTGGCCAAAGGAAAGGTGGCCATTCAGTAGCGCTCTAGAATACAACAGATGGAAGGAAAGCAGAGTGGACTTTCTGCCACATAACTTATGGGAAGTTGGTGGGATCTGTAATATTTCACATCTCAACTGTGAACTAGTTAATATTTCACCTTATTGAATTCAGCCCAGATGAGTAGAGAACCAGCTATCTGATGGGGCAGGAAGAGGGTGGTGACATTCTGGGAAGTGAAAAGCCCAGACCGGGAGTTGCTGAGCTAAACCACACACACCGGCTTTCTTTCACTTCACAACCGCAGGCATTTGAAGTTTTACACACATCAGCCAATTCACAGTCATGAAAGGAAAACGGGAATAGGCTTGAGAGAAATGGGTAATTTCTCCTCATGCACTTGTTGCTTTCTGATTCACTGAAGTGTGACTAACTTTTGGTAATACACTTAACTGCAGCCAGTGCTCTTGGAGAGTTAGCTGTTTCTATCTTTAGTCTGGTTCGAGTGTGGTTGTTGATTTTGAGAGCAGGCAGGCGGCATGTCTTCTTTGGCTCTAGGCTGGTATGGATCTCTATCCCCGCAGCTGCTCTGCAGGTGATTAAGAACTAAGATGTCATTACAGCCCAAATGACGATCAAGAAGTTTAACACGCTATCAGTATCAACATTTACTGAAAGCCTGGAGTCTTTTGATGTAGTTGTCTCTTTGCCTTTCATGTACAACTCAAGCTCTTTTTCTCTCACTCACAGTAAAAAAATATCCAGGATTAGCCGCCAGGAGGCTGTTTCTGGCATCAAACAGGCATATTCTATGCTTTTCTTTCTTCATCTCCACAATGTGTACATCTTTTACAACAAATATTGTCAGCAGTCACAATTCTTCTTTTTGCCATTCAGAATGAAAGTGTGAATCTTAATTATTTGTTAATTTGTCATAGTAAGGAGATGTACTTTTGGTGAGCAACAGCAATGTACTCCAGTGTCCTAGGTTGGTCTCTGGGAAGCTTCAAACCCCTTTGTCACAAAGACTGGATATGCACTTTCTTTTTTCTGGCAAACCAGTGGCACTTGAGGCATGCCACCAGGATTTCTACAAGCAATGCCAACCTTGAACTCAAATGTTAGACTCCATAGAATGCAGCAGATTTGGTGAAATATCCCTTTGGTTTTGTCACAGAGCTGGAGTTGAAGTAGATTCGACCAAAACAGTGATTGGCTCGCTAACATTGGGTATAGCCCACTACTACATCTATAATTTCATCTGTATTTTTGACAGCGCTTAGACCATACATCAGGTGTATTTGAAACACTTCCTCCTTTCCCTCTTTTAAGACACGTGGTGTTGTGTTACCCCAGGACAGCCTGTTTCTCACGCAAGAGGGAACTCCTCATATAGACTATAATGACAGGTCTTCCCCCACTGGTACCCTGTAGTTGGAGTGCCCCTTTAAAAAGCACTGCATGTGATACTACGCGTGTTTGTGTGTGTGCCAGCTAGATTGGCTGTAGACAGTTATGCCGCCATGCCATGCCATGCCCTCTTCACGGCCCTGCTTAGACCCGTCAGTTGCCATTCACAAAGAGCTCTTGCAGACCACTGGGCTGGCTATATTTACCTGAGATGGGGGGCCATATCTTTATTTTAGTCCTCTTACATGTGAGAGGGATTCAGATTGGTATTGTTGTGAAGGGCTTTCTCTGCCTGCTCTGATCCCTCAAAGTTGCATGGCATTGTGTCAACTCGGAGACTGTTGAGCCGGTGAGAAAACGTTTTCACGCCATAGTACCAGCCTGGACCCAATCCATTTCGACCGGTATATCATTAATTTAAACTCTTAATCCTTTACTTTTCCAGTCCTTTATATAGCTGTGCCACCCAACCACGCCACTGCAGTACAGCTAAGCATTGTTAATTCTTATAAATGTACCTACTTTTATCCCACCATTTTTTTGCTCTCAACACTTTACCTTCTCTACCTCACATCCAACTATACACCCCTTCTACCACTCTCACTCTTTTTCCCTCCTTCTCTTCTCCCTCTTGATCTCTGGTACCCTCCCCCTCTCAGTGTAACCTGGCCCTGGGAGGCAGCTGCACGCTCAGCTGTGACCCTGTGATGACTCTGCAAATATATCCCTCTACATACACTTACCAATAACTTCAAATGCTTGTTATGGTTGAGGACAGAATGTTATGAAAAAACTGCCATGTACTAGGCTCCCTACAGTGCAGGTATCGTATTGGCTACTGCTACTGCCCATGACACAGGATACTAGCTATAGTACCAATAGCTATCTCTATCGCAAATACAAGCCTGGTAGCGAATTAGATTTCCAGGTCAAGACTGTAACTGTTCAGTGACTCATCAAGTGTTGTACGTGCCTGTGCATAAATACGTCTGTTTTCTGTGACTCATTTGTAACCTTTCACCTCTGAATTGCAGTTCTTTTAACTGTGGTGGGAGTCGAGGCCACTCCCTGCACAGCTTTTACAGTTTTCCTACTGATGATCAGAATAGACATGTGACTAACTTGACCAATGATGTTGTTTTGCAGCTTTGCCTGGGGTCAGTGTGAAATATTAGGCCTGCATATTGTAAGAAACCACTAAGCATGTAGACCTCACATTATAAAGGCTAAACATTTATTGTTTTCATGTATGTTTGTTAATATTTCATCACATTGCAAAACTACGCTTAATTGGGATTTAAGGTTCTAAGGACTAGAAGACTGAAGACATTTCCTTAATCCACCCCCGCCCATTTAACAAGTGTCTACTCTACAAACAAACACTAGTAATGATAGTTAATGCCTCTTGTCTAAATCAATTGTGTCCCACACACAGGCCGTCTCCAAGAATGGTCTTTTCCATGTAGGACAGGTAATCATTGTCTCCACTGGGGGCTGCTGCTGTGTGGCCCAATCACCTTTCAATCTCCCTGTTTCCTCTGTGTGCGTTAACAAGGGCAGGATGGACAAACTATGTGCTCCTTTGATTTGAAACACAAACCCTCCCTGGCTCTCCCTTGTTGCCGCCTCTACCCTGCTCTCCCACTGTCTGGTTGACGTGGCTCCTATCTGGTGGTGGTTTGTTATTTTTCCTTGCTGGGTTCATTGGTTCTTCTCCTATAAAGTGATACCAAAGGCCTGTCCATATACAAAACCTCAGAACCCCAGAACGGGCCTAGCACCCTTTAAAAAAAACGTGTATATTACTTCGTAGTTACCATTCATTCTAATGCTATGAATAGTTATTACATCTATTTTACTTGGAAATTACTTAGTTATAGACACTGGCCATACAAGTGGTCTTTACTGTTTTGCAACTATCCCAAGATTTTTCAGATCAACACAGGTGTTCAAGAACAAAGCTAGAGGTTATTTCTAAATTAAAATTTTCTCTCCTCTTTCTCTCACTCACACTCTGACACAAAAAAAGAATACTGGATCTTCTGGTAGGCTTGGTAAATTCCCTGAACGTCGTGGTTTTCCCCTCTTTCCCTCTTCAAGCCCTGCTGGAAATGTAGCTGTTGCTTTTGGTATTCCCCCGACAGACTCAAAATGCTGTTGCTTCTAAATGTAATTTGCTAAAGGTGATCCTGTTGTTTTTCTACCCTAGACCAGAGATGATTTCCTAGGACAAGTTGACGTGCCTCTCAGTCATATGCCGGTGAGTATGTTGTCTGTATGTGTGTGTGGTCAGTTTGACTGTTGTCACTGGGTTTTAGCACTCAGCTGTTTCTTATCTTCATTGTTTTTTAACCCCTGTGAAGGTCATGCTAAAAGTTTTTTTTAAGGTTTGTGTGTGTCTTAAGTGTAAGAAAGCCCTAGCCACTCATGTAACCTGTTGTTGTGATGAAGCAGCTGAGCG
>OMOT01027791.1:0-12260 GCA_900312575.1 Acanthochaenus luetkenii | reverse complement strand
AGTCTGTGATGGGTGGATAAATAAGAGATAGAGGCACCTAAATACAAGGCTGGATGTCATACTTTGTGACTGTACTCTCTCCGTTAAGCTGCGCATGATCTGAAAATATGTTTGGCGGGATGACACATTGGAAAGGCAAGTTAGATCTGTCTAGACGCTGTCAGGGACGTTTTTATTCTGTTTATAGATCCTTCCAGACCCGTCTATTTCCTATTCCTGACTTCAGTGATTTGCTATCCTTTATTGTCACTGTTTTTGTTCCAATCCTTCTCTCTCTCTCTAATTTGTCATGTCACAATTAATGACAGTTTCATCCTGCTCTCATTTACCTGAGCAAGGTCTTAGCACACACACACACCTACACCTCTACATATAAACATGCATATGCAGAGGATTTATATTTGCTCTTAAAATCTCACAACCAGCGAGTACATTTGTATTTATACCCACAACACTTTAATTTGTTCTATTTTACTGTCACCAGTTCTGGGAATATATGCTAATGTATGTAGATGCACACATACATTCCACCCAGGCACAGCGATAAAAACACAGACGCATGAATAATAATTTGGTTTTAAATAGACAGCAGAATCACGTTGTGTTTTTATCAAAATGCACAAACACACTGCACAGAACACAAGCGGGGCACAGGTGTTTTCTCAAGGTGTGGTCCCAGCTATCATAACAATCACAGATTTCTCCAGCACTGCAGTGCCCCCCTATAAAATAAAAAAGAAATCTACAACTTCGACATCTTTTCAGCCATTGTTTACCCCTCCTCCCTGTGTTTGGTGGTGAGGATGATGTTTCATATCTGCATCCTTGCACTTCCTGGCACCTCTTCCTCCTCCTCTTCCTCCTCAGCCGGTTATGTAACGCTGCACTGCGTTCCACCGCGCTTCTGCACAACCGGCCGATGGCATGGTGAGACAAGGGCATGAATAAAGTAGACGTGGCAAAATGGAGCTCGGATGATTTAAGTAGCTGTGAAAACCTTGGGCAGCACAGGGGAACGAGCAACCGAGATGGATCAACCTCAGGGAAAGACACGGAGATAATCGCAGACTAAAGTAAAGTTACACATTTCAGCGGCTTGTGTCACTATAGGAGTTTAATGATGAATACGGAGGCAGAGGGCGGGGTTGAATGTAGACAGTGTGAGTCACAGATGCAAAGACAGAGCGAGAGAGCAATAGAGAGAGTTCGGGGCAATGGTCATCACTATGAAAAAACTAACCATCCTCGTCTCTAATGTGCCTGGTAGTGATCACTGATGGCCAAGCTGTTTAACTCCCAATCACATTTATGTTACCATAAACATTGATAGGCATGATTAAGGCTTTGTCAATAACTGGGAGCGATGGGTGTTCTTCTCTGGCGGGGTTTTCACGCTAGATTAGAGGAAAGGTCAGGGGAAGTGAGAGATAGATGGTAGAAGGGAAAAGGGAAGGAGGGAGGGTGTGCAAGCGAGAGAGAGAGAAGAGAGAGAGGGTTTTTGCTCTGCAACAGCCATCGACAAATCAGATAGAAGCAATGGTTGTGTGGGAATCAGCGCTGGGTGAGACATGTGCCTCTGTTACCATCCTGAATGAAAGAGAGGCAGAGAACAGGCAAAGATAAAGGGCAGATGAAGAGAGGGAAGAAAATGAAAAGAGACAAAGAAGACAAGATTAGATGGGAAGGATAAAATATAGATACTGTCATTCTTCACACTTAAGTCAAAGAGAGAGGAACAAACACAATGTAGCATTCTAACACACTAACACACAAACGCTCACATTAACTGCATACTAGATCCATGTTCTGTCTCATTGATGTAATGTAGAATCAATGTGTATCAGAGTCTTATGATTCTGTGTACTAATGCCTCCCCAAGGCCATTTAATCACTATCTGCAGTATCACCCAAGTCCTCATGATCTGAGGAATGTCATCTGACTGACTGAACTACTGCCCCTCTGCAAAGACTGTCTTGTCTTAGTCCTTAGTTTTGGGTCCATCTTTCCCATTCTCTACAGAATTTAAGCCACTATATTTGGGATGGCATAGTTTATTTTGAGTAAATGTTGCAACATGAGGAAAATTGAAACTGAAAGTAGACATAATATTTCAGAACTGGTCGGGTAAAAGAGGGGTGAGACAGGGTGGGAAGGTGGTCTTGTCTGCCCTGGGTATCATATGAGGTCGGGCTACTTCTTCCAGACACTGTTCCTTCTGGTGTGATGGAGCCCTGCTCAGCCCTTTGGAAAGAAAAATAGTCAGAGGAATAAAAGGAATACGTGAGGAAAGTTTTGCAAGTGGGTCATTGCTGTGAGAAAGAAGGCAAAGTGACGAGGGGACACACAAGTGGGTGAAGTTCCTAACACCCCTTTATGTATGGTCAGGTCGGGTGTCCATGCTGTCCTTTGTGGCCACTCTGCTTTACAGCGTCCTCTTTAATGCAGAGTTATTTATGAACATGCTCCCACCCTTTTAATGGTGTTATTGACTCGTGTGGAGGAGCGGTCTGTCTCCTTCAGTAGATGTATGGGTTGGCAGGGGCCACGACAAGTGTCATTCTGCTGCAGTGAGTCGTGGGCGAGTCATTGTGACAAGGACAAGGACAGCTGTTAACAGAGTCCTCGGCTCCAACAAAGTTCTGTCAGTGTCAGAAATGTGGGCGCATATTCATGTAGTGTGACCGGTGCCACGGCACTATTCCTGGTGAGTGACCAATGGGAGCACGGTAGGAAATGACGGCATATTAGCGCGCCAGTTGTATAAAATATAAACAAAACCAAACATGTCCAACTCAAAAAGAAAGGTACCAAAATCTGTTGGGGTACAACGCAAGAGGGCAGACTACTCTTTTAGGGCTTCTCAAGGCAGAACATTGCTGTCATGACCGCCACCGCTTGCTGTTTCACTGACACCGTTGTTAGATTCTCCGGGTCGCTTTTGTTCGGCGTCAGAGCTCGGTTGTTGCGCCATCGGCTGACCTAGCACACAGCCTCGTCATTCAACCATCACACAATATGACAGTGGAACGGCTTAAATTCATACAGTCTGACAGGCTGATAATACCAAATTTGACTTCTCTCCAATCGCAGAGTCTGACATGAAGTGAACGCAAGTGACTTAATCTCACAGTCTGCAAACAGATTAAGAGACCCCAGTGTGCCATCATTGTGCTGATATAATCTGCATTTACTGCTCTGGCACATATCTGTGATGAAAGTAACATTTTGGTTTTCTTCCAAAACATGCTCGTAATGTGTAAACTATTGAAATTCCATTAGACTACCACGGCTTTACTCTCTGATCTTTCCCAGCCTCTAGCATCATGATGGAGGGGTTGATGTCTTATCCGACAGTGCAGAAGGGAGCCTTTGATTTGTTGCCGCTGAACAGCCTCTTCTTTGAAACCTCCCATTAAGTTCCACCACCTCCTCCCCTTTGTAGCATAATAACGCGTAATGCCTGCGATTAGTGACTTATTAAGGATATCACAATGGGCGCTGAGTTTTGCACATAGTGTATCTGAAGTGTGTTGCCATTGAACGATATGTGGTTACAGCCTGAGACCTCTAGCTTCTTAAATCTCCACCGTTTAGTGTCTGTGGAACTATAACTAATTTGAACACCATGACTATGAGCAAGACAATTATGGTGCAAATAGTGATATATCTTATAACTATTTCATCATTACGTAATAACCGTATCTGTTTGATGAAAAGTAAATAGCATAATACAACCCATTATATATCTCTGTCTGGTACTTTCAGATGGTGAGGGGGGAGAGGTGTCCCCCCCAATGGGAGCTGGCGTGGACAGCAACAGCTGGCACTTCCGCTACGGCCCTGGTGGACCTGGTGCACCCCCACAGCACCTGAAACCTGGCGAGGTTCCCCCAGAAGCCTTTATCATCCCAGGCTCCCCCGCCATAATATCCATTAGACAGAACCAGGGAGGAGAGGATGACAAGAGCGATTTCATCACCTTTGGAAAGAAAGAGGAGGCCAAGAAGAAGAAAAAGAAGAAGAAGGAGAAGAAAGACAAGAAGGATAAGGGCAAGGATGATGGAGATGAGTAGAGGAGTAGGACGAGAAAGTGTAAAGAAGGAAAGGGCGTCGTTAAAACAGAGGTACCAACCAAAGTCCACCGGGCAAAAAGAAAATATGAAAAGTATTATAGATTTCCCAGCTCCACATTATCACATATTTTCACTCTTACTATTTCAAAGATCTCTCTGTTGTGAACCTGGCCTTATCAAGACTTATTTTACCTCTAATCCCTCACAGAGGTAAATTATTAATCTTGCTTGATGACTGATTGATTTTCTTCCATGCCCCCTTGTGCCTACACACCTTGAGCCAAATCATGTGTCCGAAAGACTAATCTCTGCCCTCGTCCTCTATGTGTTACCCTTTCACCCACTGGACACATTGGCACCTCTGTCTTACCCCCTCCCCAACCGTGATGTGTAAACCGTTCTCTCTGAGAGATGACAAACACTTTGTACGACATCAACAAAAAGCTCTGTGCCAGACAAGGGAAAACCGAAAAAAGGAAATGTCAAGAAAAAAGAAAGTAACCAGAAGAAACACAAAGATTGAGTAAAAACGTATGTGATCTGGAGCTGGACACACACAACTTGTAAATAGCACAGGAGAGAGTCACTGAAACTAATATGACACTGCTGCGGATTCCTCTGGTGTTTTACCAAGTGTTCCCTGACATTGCAATGAAAACACACGCACATACACACATACTCACGCACACTGAAATATGCAAACACAAATACACACACGTATCATGACAAAGTGGACACTGAAAGCACTTGATGCCTAGAGAGAGATAAAAAAGGAGACAAAATCAACCAACATCAAAGAGAATTGCTTATAAATAGACACTGCAAGCTTTTTGCCCTGCACTGTCTCCTACGCGGTGCACATCTCCGGATGGAAGCAGCATCCTCTGCACTCGCTCCTTGTCTGCTCCCTGCATTTTCAAAGGACCGAGAGCTACATCTCTTGCTAGAACCCCAACTGCTTAATGCAGAGAGCGACAGGAAGATGGAGAGATGAGAAGACACCTGTAATTCTCCCGAGGACAAAAGGGAGGTATAGCTGAGCAGGCTTGTGACTCAGCCTCCAGTCATTGGACTCTGATGAAACCTTGCAGAACAGCGGCAACCCCCCTTCCAACTCGCAAAAGCCTAATGCTTTCTGCTCTGAATGTTTGGTAGCAACCAGTCTTTACCTGATTTTACCACTGCTCACCTGCCCGTCGTTGCCCCAAGCTACCACAAGCCACCCTCTCCTCCCCAAGACCCAACTGCCTTTCCCCCACTTTCACCCAGCCTGCTGCCTGATAGGTGACATTTGTGAACTTCTCTTAATTTGTTCTCTGAGGAGATCCACCATTACCTACTTTCTTATGTTCCTTTTAGCTTTAACGTCAGTGCTTTTGCTTGTCATGCCCACCTCCCCTTGCCCTCAGCCACTATCCTATTCTGTCCATTGGCATAGACTACCCCCAACCCCCGCTCTGATCCCCTGCCCAGGAACGATCCGGGGAATGGCCTGCTCTGAACATTGTGGTGTGCTGGCAACAGCATGGAGTAATGTGGACAAGGCCTGGGGAAGCCCAGTCGGGGGTCTGCGCTGTGAACTCTTGTCAGACATCTCTCTAAGTGCAAAACAGTTCAGTGCTTTTAACTTGTGAATACTACAGTACGCTGTTCATTTCCTGTTTGTTGTCACTGATGAGAGGGGACCAGGTGGGATGGGGCAGAAGACAGGGACGAGCTGAGGAGACAGGTGCCGTGGGCTGGCCCTCCCCTTCCGTGTACCAGAGAATACAGTTATTCTCCAAACTGATTGTTTAGGATTGTTGAGTCACATATTGGCTTTTATGTACGCTGTAAATGTAGCGTAGGCTTTTCATAGATTGTCTCTACATAAATAAATGAAACCTGCTAGAAAAAAATGGTCATCAAGGGATTCCCATCCCACAGCTCTATCCCACCAATCCTCTCTCAGGAGGTTTTGAAAAGGGGCAGAGACATTGCCTCAGACCTGCTTCTATTGGTTCCCCTCTCCTGCCTGTAACTTGTTGCCATGTCCCCAAAGTGTTGCGGCTCAATATGACGTCACTCAACTGAGTGGCTGCTGCATGTACTGCTCAAAGGAAACAAATACTATATAGAGAAATATATATATAAATAGGTAGATGGCTATGATTTTATTCATTTGTATTATCATTTTACTCCATGACTCGCACAGGAGATATTAGGTATGTATTGTCTCTGCCAAGCATCTTCTACATACTACACCCTTCACACTCCACAGATGATGGTGTTGTATGGCATCAACTAAACCTCTTTAGATATTTGTAAAAGCTATAGTGTGATACCCTCAAATGCAACACGTTGCTTTCTTTTCCCAAATATGGTTTATGTTATTGAGAACAAGCAACAAAAAAACAAAAACAAAAAAAAGATCACTCTGTTGTCCGGCTTTGACATGACGATCTAACTAACACTGTAATATTGTAACTGAAATATGTATGATCCTATGATGAGCTCTCTCTCTCTTTCCTTTCACTCTACTTTCAACAACAAAAATGAAAAATGACTGAAAAAAATATTCCAATGTAAAAAAGGTATATGTAGTGTATGCTTGTATTTAGTGAGCGTTCATTCTGTCTTTCTTTCCCAATGTATGATGGTGAACTACGGTGGCGATGTGCTGTCCTAAATGGACCAGCACGGATCTGTTGTATAACCCTTTTTTGGACACCCGCTCATCAACTGTGACGGTGAAGTAGTGAATGTCGTTTATTTTCTGGCTTTCTTTTTTATTTTACCTAAATGGATACAGTGGTAATGTGTTTTGTTTATAAATCACTAATAAAGTTTTCTTTCTTAAAAATGAGATTGAGTTTGCTTCTTTCTTTTGGGGGTGGGGGGGTACGTAAATATGTACAGATATATTGTCACTCTTCACATGAATAATACCCCTTTACTTTCTACATTATAATATCTGTTTCTCTTGGCTTTTTATCTCTGTCCCTCCCACTCCAATAGGCTTATTCAAAAAGTGTGATATACTGTCATGTGAAATAAGTCATTTTAAATAGTTACACACGTGCCTAATGATTGCTGGAGAAAAGTATAACATAATACAGATCACTGAAGTTAGTTACTAGCTTTGTTTAGGCATTTTTTGAAACAAAATACTAACCTAGAGAGAGAGAGAGCATCAGTGAAAGGACAGACAGACCATCTACAGGCTGTAGACTCTTCTATCACAGAAAGGCTCAATCCCTGCAGAGATGAGCGAGACAGAGTGACCTGCCTCACATCAATCTCTCGGTTCTCCTTGTGATATCTATGGTCACAGATGGTCCAAACTGTCCCTAGTGAAAGGAAGCTTTCAGACCCAACGTAAACTTAATTGAATAGAGTGGATAAGTAGATTGATTCTGTCCCAGTGGGTAAGATGTTTTTCATTAAAAAAAAGTCACATAGGAGAGACATCAATCATGCTGGCCTTGATACAATGCAATATCATTGTTCCTTAATACTTTTATCCAGTCGTCACTTAAACTTTCTTGTACCTATAAATGATTAAACATAACCCGTCTTATACAATGCTAGATGTAAAATATCATATAAATGATAAAAATTAACATAATGCAATGCTATTCTATAAAAGACACAATTTTAACTCAATAGTATGTCCACTCGTTAGTAAATGTTTGGGGAGAAAATGAACTAACCTCTAAACACCACTCAGGCAGGCGACTGAATAGTTTCCAAAAAGGTCATTTAGAAATCTAGGAATTGTCTAATCACACTGGACTTCTTTTCGATATCAATGTTGTTATTAGTCTGGTTTCTGCAACATTTCTTCTTGTTCAATACATGTCCATCAAGCGGGACTCTTAAGAGCTGTATTCCTTTTCTTCATGTCTATTTTCTCTGATACTTCTCACTCAGCCCTGAAAAATATAATTCATGTCTCCCTATTTGACTTTCAGCTGGTATCCTAGAGAGGGGAGACAGCTGTGTGGAGAGTTCAAGGGTTCATATGGTAATTCTGTTGCAAAAATGTGCTCTCTCTCTCTCTCTCTCTCCTCTGAGACAGACAAGAATGTTTCCATGGTTAAGACTATTAGGGATTAGGTCTCTTTGGAAACAGTCTTATGCACTCAGCAAACAGAGGTGGAGGGTAGAAACAGTGGCGTGACAGGGTGGAGCATGTGTATTATCTCATAGACAGCACTACAGAGGTTAATTTGATGATACACTGTTTTTCTTCTGACTCCTCACTGACATTTGTACTATCCTCCATGCAAGAATACCGCTCTGAGTGTTTAACATAAACCACTAACACCCACACATTTAAAACATTCATTTGCCAAGGACCAGCTCCATATTCCCAAGAGCATTGTCAATATGGGTTCTGGCCTTTCTGCATTTTGTCTAATTTCAGCTCCCTCGGAAATGAAAACAAATAAACAAATAAGCCGCCTCAGAAAGCAGACGAAAAAGCCTGCAGTGTTTGGTCTGTGCAGTAGTGAATTTCCAGATAATTAATATGGCTACAGTAACGCTAACACACCCAGAGCTCTACAAAAAGCAACGGGCCACTGCACTCACTCTCTCCATAAGCTGGAGTCTAGTCCACAGAGATAAATGCAAACCAATTTAGACTTGCACAACACAACCAATCACCTGCGTGGGCTCACCTACATTGATGCAATGTATGCAAAGAAGCAAGAGAAGCGGTCCATTCTGATTGGATGAGATATGTAGCAAAATACTGCCTAACACAGGCTCAAGAGAATTGCTAACATGAAGTACTGGAGAAGAGGAATGTCAACAAAACATACTAAAGTGACATAATAATGTAAAAAGGATTGAAAAATGATCAATCAAACATGGTTGAGTGTATGCGGAATCAGGACACACCGGTATATGAAGTGTGTGTGTGTGTGTGTGTGTGTGTTGGTGATGTTGCCAGCTGCAGTGACTCAGCAAAACCAACATCCTGCTGAGGAAGGCAAACAGGGTGACTAGGAAGAAGGGAGGATGAAGATGGAGAATTTAATGTGTGTAATACATTCAGCCTGTGGCCATAACAGCACTAGACTTCACTATAGAGCCATGGAGTTTGTGAGGAATTGAAGGGAGCTAATGAAAGAGGGCGAGACAGTGGGGCAAAACAGATTGAAAGTGAAGTGTCAGTGAAATTGTCAGGCTGGCTTAATAAATGCAAATGTGAACTCAATTGACCTACATGGTTAAATATGAGTAGTAGACAATGTCATGGGATTAATTTATATTGCAATGAGTATTTCAGGTATATTTAGAAACACAGAGACATTGCCATAATGGATAACGACATTCCAATGGAATGGATTGATGCAGCTGGAGAACGATTTGACAATATTACACAAGTAGAACGTCTCTAGCCTAGACGCGACACTCCCACTCCAGTATCTCCTGTGTTGTGTACAATACTTTCCTCTGGGTTCCGAGCCCAGAAAAGTCATTTTTAAAAACCACAGCATATGACATATGTGGTGCGATTACCTGTCACACCATATGCTATATGCGTCAGTCAGTGTTCCCGTGGCTTACATGGGTAAAACTTCCCGTACCGTTTGCATGATGATTTTATTTGTATTTCCTTATTTTACCTTTATTTTACCAGGCAAGTCAATTAAGAACTCATTCTTATTTACAATAACGGTCTGGCAAGAAGCAAATTATCTCCTGTGGGGAGGGGGGTTGGGATTAAACATTTAATTACATTTAAAAAAAGTAAAAGGACGGACAGGTCAGACAGACAAGAGAGACACATTGACAAAAACTAGGGCGCGGCAGTTATATACGAGGCAACAAACCACACGAGCACGCAAGTCACAGTAAACCGCACAGACCAACGTAAATGCACAACACGACAACAGGGCAAACGGCAGCGAGACAACACATCACAGCACACAAGACAGTAGCACTGCAACGCCACACATGGCAGCGCAAGACAGGAGCGGAGATAGCCGGAGGAGTTGAGGACTAGGCCACGATCAGGAGTGGACAGAGAGGACAGAAGGTGGGAGACAGAACGCATCTGCAGTGCTCGTAATAATGTCCCTGAAAGTGGAAATGGAGATACATCCCTCAATTTTCCGAGCAAAAACAAAAGCAGAAGCCTACTAGAAAATGTGCTCAGTAGAGTGCAGACCTCCGCCAGGGAAGATGTCAACCTTATGTGCCTTTTAGTGAGGCTACGCAATTGTGATGTCACCGGTCGGTTATCTATATATAGCCTTCCCTTTTGTTCCTGGTGGTGGTGTTTGCTTGACGAAGACCTTCGCGTCGACACGTTGTACTGTATCGAATAAAGTATTTAGAAAGGAGCTTTGGTCCAGTATGCAACTAATCTCCCATGTTGTAATCACTTTTCATGACTTTTTATCCAGCACCCGTGGGTGCGATGCGCGCACCTTTGCTGACCTTTTTGTAATTCAGTGCCTGACCATATTGAACCTCCATTTAAATAATAAAAACTATAGCTGTCCTATGAACTGAGCCTTGTTTAAGAAATCAATAGTGCCAGGTGAGCGGTTTAATTTGAGCACTAATGTGAAACAGCTCAGGTTTCCATACCAACTACACGTATCTGCAGAAGTATGACCTACCTGGTGTAATTTTGCTGGACTGTGTGTGAGAGGTTAAATTCGTTTTTCAATCTTGTCTTGTAGGGTGGGACAACTCTGCTTTGGTTTACAAGGACAACCTTTCTGGCTAAAAAACACAAATAGTTTCATGGACTGAGATTGCCCTAAACTCTTCAAATGTGGTACATTTAATAGTGGTACATAGTGAGGATTTAAACCGAGCTGCCTACATAACATACTTCATGGCCTGTCCCTGAAAGATCTTTAATTCATTAAATTCTTTAGGCAGCATATTGATTACTATGTGTTAACCAGTCTCTGAATCATCATGTTATATTGACTTCCTCGGTCAAGCCATAGACAACCTAGAAAAGTAGCTGAAGGCAATTGGACCCTGGCCCAAACCGTGCTAATTGCATGTGTTTGACCTACACCCCAGACTTCAGATTTTCTAAAGACCTGAAGTGTATATTTGAGGTATTTCAGTAGATGTTCCTGGAGATAGATACTGCAAACCTGTCAACAAAACCACAGGGACTCAAGACATGTCCTAAATGGATTTCTGCCAGACTGAGCTTTGCTGGACACATATAGATTTTCTTTGGACATAGTGTGTATTTATTTATTTTTGTGTTTTCCCCCTGCACTACATTAAATGTTTCACCTAAATTGAAATAGCACTGGCTTTTGTCTCTGTTATCACTTGTTTGCCAACATAGACTTCTAATGACCAAATGCTGCACATCAATGTTGAATCCATAATGTATAGGTCTATTTAATGCTGTTACTGCTTCTTTGTTGCTTTGGATAAAAGTGTCTGCTAAATGCCGTAATGTAACACAATGTAACGTAATGTAAAATAGTGTTTGTTCCTTGATGATCTGTATGAATGTACTTGTTTAGCAGCTATGCCTACTATGTGTATGTCTAGTATCCCAGGGTGTAGGAGATGGTATAACCTCTTCCACCCTAGGGTTCTGGGAGGGTATGCTCACCTGAATTAACGTACCCAAACTAAAACAAGAATAGCTCCACATCTATCAGGTCTATATGCATGACATTGACATCTATGGACAGACAAGAACTTATAGAATATATTCCCAGTATCAGTAACCTTCTGACTGTTAGTATGCTAGAGTAAACTTAGATAAACCAAAGGAAAAATTTAGATTTTTTTCCTCGCCTAAAGTGTTTTCTAAATTAAACTGTGGATAACACCATGATAGCAATGATCCCATGTAGAAAGATGCCACTGAATCTATTCAGCAACTCCTTGACTACAACTGTACCAAAGCACTTTGAAATACAACCAAAGTATATAGGTTCTACAGAGGTTTTAGTGATGATAGTACCAGGCGGACTCTCCATTTTGGCATTTGGATACCCAAGGTACCCAAGTGTGCCAAATGAGTTTTTTTTTTACCTCTTGGAAGGGAATCTGGCTGCAAAATACTACTTTTTCCACTACATGAGAATATGTGCACTCAATGCAGCCTCAGGCCATGACATTTACCCTGAGCAACATCATATTCCACCATTGTGCGCGCCGTGCGTAAAGTCCCAAAGTACCATGTGGGCTGCATCCCC
>OMOT01027784.1:6938-18047 GCA_900312575.1 Acanthochaenus luetkenii | reverse complement strand
TTTGGGGGGGGGGGCGTGTTTTAATGCTAATTTAGAGCACATATCGATTTAGAGCACATCAATGCAACAATGTGACTATCTTTAAAAAATACATATTGTAGCCTAATGGAGAACCACAGAAGTGAAGGACTAACCTCACGTCATCGCACCTCCCGCCCTTCTCCAGTCACACACGCGTACAAACTGCAGAGGAACCAGTGTCCTTTTCCATTTAGGCTTTCGTTTACCATGACATCGTGTCCTCCATCATTCTCTGAACTGAAAAGTCACTCGTGTATCACTGTTCTCGTTGGTGGCGTGCGTGTTTGTGTGTGTAGCTGAGAGACAGGCCTGTAGGGGGAGCCACAGAAACAGGACACCCTTATCGGCCCAGGCCAGTCAAGCCCCACCTGTCACACACTGGGTGTTATCAGCAAACACACAAGACTCCCTGGAGCTGTATCAGGCCTGCAGGGACCGACCACATGATCGAGAGTGGACCATCCAGCAGCCAGTCATTCTGGTTCCTGCTGTCCTTCAGTCCAGCTGCTGACAAGCACTAGGTCATAACCGCTCCACCAGCAAGACGGCCGATAAAGAAAAAACTAAACAAACACGTTATGTGAATTACTGTCACCGCCTGGTTTCTTACTTTTACGTCACGGCTTCAAGTTCGGCCATCGTGTCATTTGGTTGAATGGGTGGATTCTCTGTGCTCCATTTCTACACACTAGGGGGCGAACAACTGCAACAGTCTTTGGATGAAAAGGCATTTTGACTCAATAACAGGTGTTTATGTTTCTATTGTTTCAGGCATTCTAGAAAAAAACTAAAACAAGTTTAACAAATGTCTCTATTTATTTCCCTACAGGGGACCAAGAAGGAGGTTGAACACAGAGAGGACGACAGGAGCGTCACAGCAGGTACTGCACTATGGGATTACAGCAAACTATACATGAGCCCCACCACCAGTATTACAGTCAGCTGAGCTGAGCCAGAACCGGGGAGTCCGAGTCCCTTCATATGTTTAATGCTCCCAAAAATAACAGTTTCTCAGTTGTTGTGTTCTGGGATTTCTTTGGGGTGCCTGGTGTGGTGATACAGAGGAATACCAATAACGGCCGAGCAAAGCCCCACAGCTAATTATACCAAGTAGATTTGTTAACAGGGAAAAATAGAAGGAAAACTACTCATATATATACAACAAAGAAAGAGAGTAAAGTTACAGCTGGTGGGGAAAGTCAACAGCTCTTTTCCAAAGAGGTACATACGATATTGGTTCCCTTCCAATAAGAAAAGGCTTTGAACTTGGGTGAACCAAAAGGCATCATCAATTACACAGCATCCACTGGACCGGGCATTGAGGTGCACCTTGTGTAGCCTTAAACGTCTGACTCTTAAGCCTCGAAAGGTATGAGGGTTCGCAGATCGAGAGTTTGATTCCAGTGCTATTTCAGAAGAACTTGACCCCCTTCCCCTCATCCATGGTGATGATCTCTGCTTTGCCTTCTGTCTGTAAGGCCTGCAGCGAGCGCAGCAGCATCCACTCTTCTAGACCATGGAATTCTGGCAAAATACATTACAGACATGTTTGCTGGTACAATGGAAAGTTACTGTTAATGTGTAATCAAGATGGTCCTAGATCATTACAAATTCTTCATATGAATGCTGACTCCAACGGGATCTATCACTTGTACATGCTTATTTTCATTGATAAGATAAATGAAATACATGAATCAATCAGCTTGAAAAATGAAATGTATTGCTGCTGATTTAAGGTAGAGTTTTAATGGTACCATACCTTCACCTTCTGTGTCATCACTGTTGGACAACTCGTAAAGTGTAAACACTGAATTGACCATCCCATTTTTGGAAACCTAAAATGTTGCATAAACAGAACAATGGTCACTCTGAGAAACATCAGCATAACAAATATTACTTTGACATAATCACCCACAAACAGTCAATGCTTGAAACTAAAAAAAACTAAACAAATATTTAATCAGCAGACTTTATTCAAGGGTCAGGGTGTCTTTGTTAAGAGTCATCAAATCATCAAAGATGACTCACCCATTGGTAGATCAACTTGCCCCATTCCTCTGGCCGTCTCCACATGACTACACACTGACACTTGTTTTTGTCCAACCATTCCAGGTTCCCTAAGGTGGGACAACAGAAAAATGACCAAAACAACACGTTGGTTTTTCTTCAGATCACTTCATACAGGAGGGCTAAGTATTCATCTTCATCTTTAACACTGCACAATCAACCAGAACGTCGTTACCTTTTTTCCTCAACTCCTCAAACACAACTTGAATGGCTTCCATTGACAGTTTTCCTGGAATTCAATTAAGGGCTAACAAAAAGGTAGCACATGTAGAGTACAGTGAATGCAGAAAATTTCAAACACTCATCTAACAGTTCTCATCTTGTGCTCAATAGATATGTGAATTAAAAAAATACCTGCCTTCGTAACACAGTAATAAGTGTATAAGCTGACTGACAGAGGTAGATATTGATTATACTGATTATGACTTTGCTTCCTGTGCTCTTTGAGTTTGACTTCTAAAATCCTCATGAAGGACCTGAGCGGACAAAATCAAGATAAAATAACTGGGAATTCAAACGAACATGGGCTACTGCTGTGGTGTTGGGGGGGGGCAAACATTCATGATAGGAATTGGATCAAGTTGTATAATCTAAAACTCACTGGGTGACTGTAATTAAGGATACGTTCTATCTTCTTGTTGTTGAACACGGGGCTTTCCTGAGCCTCCATGACATCCAGTGTATAGAGCTTGTGATGCCGGCAGTAAGACAGTGCAAGGGAACACCATGCCGCCAGCTGTTTCTGTCTAGTGTCAACATTGGGCTGTAGCCTGTCCAGAAAGAAATTAGCACACACACACAAAAAACATAGACTCATCATATTGCAAACAGTCAGCATACTCACAATGTTGCAGACAAATGGCTGTGAATGGCTATTCACAACACTGTTGGGAACGGCACGAACACAGGTAGTGAGGTGTAAGTTAGTTTTTTGTGTGTGTTGTTTTTTCATAAACTATTGGCCAAATTTACATCAACGGTTTCTTGATGTCTGGAAAGGCGCTTAGGATTAGGAAAAGCAACCAGTCAGTGCGGCCATAAACTAGTGCATGAAGCAGGCGGCTTCCCCATGTTCTGTTTGCAAAAACATGTTCATGTATCCAGTGCTGGTACATAAACTGAAGAAAGAGAGTAACGTTATATTAGATCCACTTCCCTAGCAATCTAACGTTATCTCGTTTAGCCAGTTAGCTAACATGATGCTAGCTAGCAAATCAACATTGCAGTTTGATTACATATCTACAACGGAGCCTAATATGCGAAACTAAATACTTGGTTGAAGCTCTCATTACAATATAGAGATAAATAAGTTGACTTACGTAAAAAACGGTGGAAAGTTATGTTGCCAGGGCCACTCAAAACTCATAGCAACTGCTGGGGTGTTTACTGCTGACAGCTCCCGGAAATGTGTCCAACCTCTAAATGATTCCGGAAAATGTTGCTCATGCGGCAGAGTTCTCGCAGTTTATAAGACATAATCATAGCCAGGTAAGACTGTCTTTAAGAAACCTTTGGGGGCTCACCTGGCCACCTGATACTGATACCAACATTCGTTGAAGGGACGTATGTTGGTATCAGAGAGAACAGCTACTGTTCTAACGTTACGTATGTTGGTATCAGAGAGAACAGCTAACGTTACTGTTCTACGTATGTTGGTATCAGAGAGAACAGCTACTGTTCTAACGTTACGTATGTTGGTATAAGTATCAGGTGGCCAGGTGAGCCCTGAAAGGTTTCTTAAAAATTGTGAGTTTTGACTCAAAACTCATAGCAACTGCTGGGGTGTTTACTGCTGACAGCTCCCGGAAATGTGTCCAACCTCTAAATGATTCCGGAAAATGTTGCTCATGCGGCAGAGTTCTCGTAGAGTTTACGATATAATCATAGCCAGGTAAGACTGTTTCTAAGAAACCTGTAAAATGGATAAATATGTCTAATATTTTCTTGTAAATAAGTAATGTAATGCCAACTACTTTGTATGGATTCTATGTCTTTGTATATTCCTGTTATATGTCTATTTGTTTTCGAATTAAAAATAATTTGCATCCCGAGCTAAACGTTTCCAAAAATCTGATTTACCACCCGCTTCTATCCATTTTCTGACCCATTGTCATGAGCTTTTTGATAAGAGTGACAAAACGACTATCTTTTTAAACAATGTTTTACAAAGTTATTTTTATTCAGGGAAAACGTGTGCATTTTCAGCATTTCTTTTATTTTTTAGCATACATACTATCTATTTCTATTTACAGGACAAACATCTCTATGGCCAGAGCTGTCATTGTCTTTACTGCTGACTTTAAAAAAAATGCAGCACTAGTTTATCATTCTATGGTGACATTATACATAGTCTCTTCAGGTACAGCATGATTGGGAAAATGGTGTCTCACAATCCAATGGAAAATAATCTAGAAGTTGTACAAGTAGGCTATGTCAGTGTCTACTTCATAGCAAGTTGTTGGTATTAATATTTATTTTATACATGTCTATATTACAATAAAATACTTCATGTGTAAAAGTGAGACTGAAAGGACACGTAATATTAGCATACAACCTAAGTTATTGCCATATAATACACTTTATCTTCAAATCCAAAACATTTAAAAGTCATTAAAATCTTCTAAAATAAAGATGGAAGCATTCATTGATCGTTTCTTAAAGAGAAAATTAATGCATTTTCCCAGGTCTGACTTGGGTTCTATAACGCTACAATCATCACTGCAATTTTGACATAACAAAACAAGATAAAACAAATTAATCTTGCGGCATGTGACTTGAAGGAGCGAGAGCAACCTTGAGACAGTCCTCCCTTCACTTAAGCAACTATCTCAGAAGCTCTGAGATGGGAAACCAAACCACACCACACTTGTCTACATGGTGTGTCTTGTTTTCCAATCCTACAATACTGTCAAAGATAGTTCTAACATTGTGAGCTTCCAGTGGGGTAAATCTGGACAAAATAGTGGTTAAACATGCTTCAAATATTCTGACCAAAACTAAATAAATAAATGTGAAGAGCCTGTTATCTTAATTTGCCAGGGATGTTTCACTTATGAAGCTGTTCGAGTGCATGAAAAGTTACATCAATTCAATTCAATCATTTGAAAGTGTTTAGATTTTTGCCCAGGTCTGCTTATGACTGCTTTAGCTGGAATGGAAGATGTGCTCATATTCATTGAGGATGAGCTCCACTATCTGGTTCTGGAAGACCATGTGCATCGTGATGTTGGCCGACTCCATCTCTGGCCGAAGCAGTGTCGGGCCAAACACAATCGCCACATTCTGCACAGTCATACGATTGTCATCCCCATATTCAATGACCCTGTCAGAAGAGAAACAGGATGATGATGTGAGAAGTCATAATTTTCCTGTTATTTTTGTCCTGCAGCGAAGGTGAGACTCAAGAATTTTAATCTGCCTTTTTATTTTTTTCCCCATTCCAAGTTCTCAAACTATGCCAAGGAAAACATGCAGAAATTAGAATTGACAGTGGTCAAGTAAAAATGATTACAAAAAAATATCAAACATACTTGCGTAAATGCCCGAACAGGAGTTCCATTGTATCATGATTTGGTGCAGGGAGTGAGTTGACCAAATCACGCATGTAAGACACTTTCGTGTTGTAATCAACAGTTCCTACAACAAGCGGATCATAATACATTTTCAATCAGCACAGTGCAAGTGCTATGTGCATTTCCACATAACTTCTAGCTCCATATACAAAAGGTGTAATTAAGGTTAATGTAAATATCTGCAATATTTATGAACAACAGCTGTATTAATGTCAGTCCTTAACTATGATGTGGCGTTGAGTGATGAAAGGGGTGACACAGTCAATACACATTAGCTAGACAACAAAAGCTTTCGTTGAAGGGACCCAAAAATCTGCTTACTAATTGCTGCGATGAAACTATTGAAGTGGCTATAGGGGAAGAGTGGCTCAGGAAGCTCTCGGAAAAACAGCTTCAGCGCTCCAGTGATGACATGAATATCCTCCCACAGGCCGTCCTCGAGGTCCAGCTCCTCTGTTCAACACAATAGGAACACAGCACATTAAGGCACAGTAGGGGGCGCTGCTTTATACAACGAGACACTGCAGAGGATTCTGCCATGCACTATGTAACCTCCACTTTCTCAAAGTGTGTGGAGACAGACACAAAAATTCAGTAAAATACACATTAGATTTAATTAGAAATACATATTAGATTTAATTAGAAATGCATACATACAAAAATCTCACAGAGGTTGTAAACTTTTGAAAGGCACTGATGGACTTTACCATGATCGGCCTTGAAGCGTAGTTTTTGAATGACAGCTAGGTTCCCACTAACTCTGTAGATTCCATCAATGTCTAAACCTGTGAACCAACACATCAGCAGCAGTCAGTCAACTGCTACACTGCACACAGTAATGAGGCTTCGGTATGATTCAGACAATAATATAAGCAAGCTGTTTTACCTCTCTTTTCCACTGCTTTGATACATTTCTCCACAAATCTGGGAACTGTGGTCCTCTCTTGTGCACAGAGTGTGGCCAGGTGGCAACCAAACACATTGTCTGCAGGGAATTAGAACATAGGATAGTAGTATGCAACAGATAGTCTGCCAAAAAACGTCCGATAGAAGTCATTAAAATCCCTGGAACAAATAAGATTAGATTAAACTTCAGTGATCCCTGTGGGGTTAATTGGGTCGTTGTAGTGGTAAATAGCAATAGAATACAGCAAAGCACAATAGAATAAAAACAGAAAAATACAAACAAGAATATATAAATATACACACTAGAACATAGGTAGTACGTGTGAATGAAAAGTATGAATTACAGCAATATTAGGGTGTGCATACAGCAGTAGAACTTACTGAGACAAAGAAAATTGAAAATCAATGAAAATATCCACATATGTGTATGCAATATAACAATTAGAAGAAATAATATACATGATGTGTGAAATGTGTGTTGTATTCCCACTAACAAGACTACAGAGGCCCTATATATACAGAAAGAGTATAGACGTGTAGATGTCCATTGTAAAACACTATACAACGTGTGTATAGTTCCACATTTATATTTTATACCCAACATAATCATACTGGCATGTTGTAATGCTCAGTGGCAGGCAGGGTGAAACTTAAGCACTCGCCTGGCAGACCAAGCTGACTGCCACCTCTGTATCTTCCATTAGCTCCCATTCAAATCAGTTGCAGCCCAGAAAGAAAAACGTCCCCATTTGAAATCCAGTATGGACTTGAGCATACCTCGGATGTAGCCTTTGTCCTTGATGGACTGCAATGTGGGGCGTTTCATGAGGAACTTCATCAGCTTGGTGCGAACCTTCTTCAGGTCTGCTTCTCCTGCAGAGCTCGATGAGCTGTAGACACTTGGCCTGGTGGAGGCTGGGAGTGGAGTATGGTAATGAATACCTATCATAATAGCAGTAAAAAGTACTGTCTATACTCTCACATGTTACGCCAGTGCAAACGTATTACACCAACAACAATGTTCAAGCTGAAGCTCTTAGTCAAACACCAATTATGAGACATCTATAAGGGTTATGAGCCTAGTACTTGGTCTAATACGTTTAACTGGGCCGAAAATAATTACACCATTAATGCCACAGATTAATCAGACATGGCTTGCTTTCACAATTCAGGAAAATGTATGTCGCTTGTTTGTTCAGTTTACCTCTTCGCTTGTCCATGGTAGCTCCAGACCTATCATCCCGTTCTGTGTTGCAGGACTTCTCACTGAATTCCCCATCCTCCTCCTCTGAATGGTGGTCCTGGTACTCCTGGTACCAATGGACAGGCACACATTGCAAATACTACTACACTATTTGGCCCAGGTCTGAAGTCTCAACCCCTGAGCCATGTGTCAATTTTCAATAATGGATCATGAAAGGACTTACAAGTTGTCGTATGGTGTCCACTAAGACTTTGTGCCAGTCACTGATGATACTGTCAGTATCGTACTGTATCAGAAACTCTACACCATTCTTGCCTTTTAACTGGGGGAGAGAAAATCAGACATTGAAGAGGACAGTTAGTCAAACTCACAAGGACGTTAACCCACAATGACTCATAATACTTAATTAGACCGATTGCAGAAAGTCTAATTTACTAACAGACACACATTCCTGCCACACCGTAAGGGTTCAGTTCCCACTAAAAATGTAAACACTCGTATTAGGTGCTTTGGATAAAAGTGTCCATCAAATGGCACATATTGTATCATGTTCCCCAGCAACAAATAAACACACCTCTAAAACATTCTTTTTGCTGGATTTGTCTCTGGAGGCCCAGCCAATCGCTGCCCCTCGTAGGTCCACTGTGACCTCCGGGACGATCTGATTGGTCTTGTTCTGTGTGGGGGAAAATACAGCTGTTTATGAAACTGACGGCACCGCATTCCAAGAAATGAGACGCTTAGACAAAGCTCTGGCTGTTCATAACCTGAGGGCCCGTCTGTGCCGTCACTCTTCATAGGGGTGCCACAACGTCCTGCATGCTGTGGCCTCTAACGTAACGCTAACGACTAACGTTTCATTTCCTTTAATCAAACACGACACCAAACTGTAGCCTATATGAATACGGTTCTCAGACAACGTCTAGAAACGCCGTAACACGTAAAGAAGAGTCAACGGCTGACTCTCTTCGTAAACCCCTGCCCTCCCTCAGACATTTACAGAATGCACCGTGCGCAGGAATGCAGAATCCCCAGTGAGTGTAAGAGCTGTGATGTCACAGTTTATCATCATCGATGCAGTTTTTCTCTTCCTTCCATTGCTAAGTGTAACTTATACCGAGGCTCCTGTCGCTGCGAACTTTGGGTCTTTGTGGAACGTCAGCACCCCTCCGTGGAGAACGGTCCATGACTGGGCCCAGTTTTTCCTGAAGAGGAGAATAACCATTATCACCACGGAACAAAGCAATGGAGGGATTCAATGGGCAGTGGGGGGATGACACATGACACCCCACACACACACACACACACACACACACACACACACACAATAATTGCATAGCTTGCAGTCATGCTGCTGAAAGGTACATGGGGTTTAGCATTACCTTACTTTTTTGCCATTCTCAGACACTTTTGTTTTGTTGAGAATTCCAGCTTTCTCTAAGTTCTGCACCTGAAAACGCAATACAGCACAATATTTCAGTGTTTTCTAGACTTTTTCTAATCGTTAGGATTATCAATCAAATCAGGATATCTGGAGCATGCGGTGACATGATGGACAGACACCATTATTAGTGAGGATAGTATTCAACAACATTCACAACATTGCTCTAAGAATGGTAACCAAACGTCTCCATTATAATGTGTCATTCCATACATGCCTCATGTACAATAATAGTTATAGGACTTCAGATTTTGTTTTACTACTTTCACAATTTGGTGAATTGTGACAAGTAATTTGTACTGAGCTGAGTGGAAGCGCTGTGCTGCTCATCCATGCTAATCAACACTTGAATACATGCAAATCAACAGAATCTTCTGCCTATTCTGTGTATGTCTTGAGCCGTGAACCGTGACAGCATGGTGAATATGTAGGTTTATCAGGCTGACAGTTTGAACCCCAACGGGGAGAATCCATCAGTACATGGGAAACGGGGATTCCAATGAACATTATACTAATAACATAACAGATGCAGGGAATGAAACACACACATGTATGTTACAGTGCAATGAAGTTCGTTGAGTGAATTCACATTACACCTCTGGCCCATCATAGATAGACACGGCTATCTATGCATCAGGCTCAGGTGAGTGCTTAAACTAACAACCCACATTGTAGCGTAGCCACCGCGAGGTCAGATAATAGGGGTTTCTCCAGGGCCGAAACCCAACAGCCTTCAGAGAGAGACACAGAACACCATTCAGCAGGGGGCTGGTCACAGTACTCCTGGGCTAAGTAACGAGCTAATCTAGTGTCATCTGTATCAGCAGACTGGAGTGTCAGGAGATGGGGGCCACTCACGTGATGCTGCATCTCCAGGGAGTTTCCCGTGCTGGAGCTGTCGCTGCCGTAGTCTGACGCGTTCCTCCGGTGAGTCGGGACAAACTTCTGACCCGCAGGGAAAAAAGGGAAGGAAATGTTAGGAAGTATAGTGTCATAGGCTTTTCTACTTGAATCAACAGCACACTGTACACTCTAAACGGCTGTTAGTGTAGATGCTGATGACAAAGAAGCCCTAGATATTGAAGGACAAGGTCTCCTCGGCTCTTCATCCCTCCTTTCCCTCTCACTTAAGAAACGGCAGTAGCCTAATGGCGAGGCAAGAACGCTTTTTAAACCTTTATTTCCCCCAGGGAAGGTTTGCTGAGCATGCATGCTCTTTTTCATCAACGCCCTTTGTCACATTAATATGGCTACACATTCACACGTTGGAGCTGCCCAGTAAAACCACAGCTAGGGATTAAGTGCTTTGCTCAAGGGCACGTCGACAGACGTTCAGGGAAGGGAGAGTGATATTCATTCAAAGCCCAGTGTTTCAAATAACCAGATGACCTGGTAAAATCTGAGAGGAAGAACTGAGCTGGAAGAAGTCCTTCCCTGAACAACTACCACTGGAGTGCCCTTGAGCAGGGTGCTGAACCCCCGATTGCTATGTCTGAGCTGCTCAGTGAGCAAAAGCACAAGACTGTATTTGTATTCAGCAACTCCCAAGTGTTTGTGAATGTACAGTATGTAGCACTCCCTCCTTCTGCAGCTCTGCCTCCAGGACCTTGCCATCAATAAGAATGTGCTCTCAGTCAATTTGTCTTGCTAAATAAGGGTTTAAAAAATAACTGGGAGTGTCAGGTGTTATACAGACGCACCCTCACTACTTCTGCCTGACTGACGCTTTCTGTTTAAGCCAGCTGGCACACCCTGTATGTGCGTGTGTGTGAGATACAGCATGTACAGTACACACAGGTCTGCATACAAGTGCACGGGTATGTATTTGTTATTTGTGTGTGTGTGTGTGTGTGTGTGTGTGTGTGTGTGTGTGTGTGTGTGTGTGTGAACGCCCACGC
>OMOT01027783.1:16023-26619 GCA_900312575.1 Acanthochaenus luetkenii | reverse complement strand
GTGAAAACCAGTTTAATTGTTCTGATGCTTCAGTTTGGCACATTTATTTTGTATGCATTTTTCTTCTTCTTTGTTATGTAATATTATATTCTGATTTATGAATGTGTTTTCATTTGAAATGTTCAACTACGCACTGTGTTTATTGTGCAATTTATTTCAAGACATTAAAATGCCCTACTTTCAATGCACATGTGTAATAGCGTCTTACTGTTTTTACATTTATTTAAATAGTTTTTATAACAAACTAAATGCAAAATAATGTTATTTTGGTAATTAGAAGGTAGACTAAGATTCCATTGAACAATTTAAGTGATAGATGTGCACAAACACCAGTCATTGGTCAATATATCGCTAACTTTGGTCGATTTAGAAAAACCGGAAATGCTACTGAATGAAGAGCCGTTTGGGAGCCGAAAGAGCCGGCTCTTATTGGTGAGCCGAGCCAAATGAGCCGACTCACTGAAAAGAGCCGGAATATACATCACTAATGCGGAGCACCTATCTCACCCTGGTTGAGTGAGGATGTCCTCGTAAAGGCTCTTCTGCCTGCTAGAGAGGCAGCACTTGAGGATGTGCTCATACTTCTTAGGCAGCTGCTTCTCGACGTCCCTTTTGGAACGCCTCAGGATGAAGGGCTGGATCATCTACAATTAAGAGTATGTGTGTGAGGATTATATATGCAACGATCATTTATGGATAGTAGGTGGACAAATCCATGTTTCTGACTTTTGTTATGGCACAGTCGAGCATGCAGAGGATTTAGCAGGGGCTATACCCACCCTGTGTAGGCGGATGACCAGTTTGTGGCAGTAGTCCTGGTTCTGGTCTGTGCCTGCCTTGACAGGGAAGTCAGAGTAGTGCCTGGTTATTCCTGGCAGAAGGAAGTGGATCATGGTCCACAGCTCCTTCAGAGTATTCTGTAGAGGTGTGTTGATGAGTAGGATCCTCTGCTCACTGGAAGACAAACAGGGAAAACTCGTAGTTTAGTTGTAGGTATCTAACAGCATGTTAAGTGATTTAAAATTATAACAAAATTAAATTTAAAATTAAACATTCTGCATGAAGATCACCCCCACACACACCGACCTACCTACAGGCATATGTCACTCCCAGAAGCCTAGTAATTATTCAACTTACAATACTTAGTGCTGTGATCAGGAACGTAGAAAAGTACATAAACAGTAATCTCACATTAGAAATAAATGTGTCCAATCATAACCCTGATTCTGAAGAGATACTGGACTGACTAAAGCATATTCATGTCCCAACTCACCTTTTGAGAGCGAAGATGGTTTCCCAGTGTTTCTCTGTCATGTTTTTGATGTGCTGCACCTCATCCAGGACCAAGTGTCTCCACCTTCTCCTCAGGAAGTGTCTCTGGTCCTTCAACAGCAGCTTGTAGGATGTCACACATATATGGAAGCGATTGGCTTCCCCCCACCACTGAAGATGAGTCATCAAAATAAATGTAAAGGGACATCAAATTTAACAGCAGTTGTATTGGGGGAAAACCTTTTAAATTAATTTCATTTTGATAGGGAAGAGCTCTTTGCAAAGACCCCCCAAAAAATCAAAATAAATGCAGCAAAAACTACCATTCTCTTAGATCTGCGCTCCCGTCTATTGCCCAGGTACAGGAGAATCTTGAGGCCAGGACACCAGCGCTTGAACTCCATCTCCCAGCTAACCAACTTGCACGTCCTCACCACAATAAGGTGGGGTCCCCAGATGCCTGTGGACAAAAATAGACCATGTATCTGCCACATTCACAGTGAAACACAGATTTCTGTTATTCTCCTTGAACAGAGGCATACCCTCTTGGCCAGCTAAGTGGGCCATGTAAGCCACAGTCTGGACGGTCTTGCCGAGGCCCGTCTCGTCGGCTAGGATGCCATTGAGGTGTTTCTTGTGAAGGTTTACCAGCCAGTCCACACCAATTTGCTGATACTCTCGCAGCGAGCCATGCAGTAGAAAAGGAGCTGGGCTGCGGGTCTAATATAAAGAACAGAAAGATTAATAAAAAATGTTTTAAAGTAGGTATCTCTTCTTTTCTTGACAAACAATGACAGGATATACCCTTTGATTTTCCCTTACAATACTCATAACACCTTTATCCCTTTCTTCCTCAACAACTGGTGTGTGAGTGCACGTGTAGGTGACTTACAGAGGAGGTGGTCCTGGCGCTGCCCTTAGGCAGGATGAGCTCTGTGGCGGCGGCCACTTCAGCTATGTCTCTGATGGGCTTGCCATCAGTGTTAGTGGAGCTGGCCTTAGCAGCCCCACGGTACTGGTCCACGCTAAGCAGGGAGTCAATCACCACTGCCTCATGGGGACTGCCCTCCGGACACATCATCTCTGGAAAATACAGAATATCAACAATTTTACAGACATATCATCCACATATATGAGGGTGAACCAGAAAATTAAGAATTTCATATCAATATCATATAATCATATTTAGATTATAAAAACGTACCTCCAGTTTCCTCCATGTCATCATCATCACTATGAGGACTGGGTTGAGGCCACTCAAAGCTGTCAGCATAGGCACCAGCATACTGCTTCACTAGAGCATCCAGAGGCATCTCAGCTAAGAGCCAAATGACAGAGGCAGGAGAGTTAAGCAAGACAGCCACATCACACACAGCTCATCCTGGTACTTGTAGGGTACATCTAACTCAATAGCGATGCCACCAGTCTCTCCCAATGCCTGCTGGCACTATTAAGTTATTTATTCTATGATTTTGTGCTGACACATAGCTATGTACAAGTACAATGGCTAACATTATGACAGACTAACAAAAACACACCTTTATATTCTGTTTACAGACGTGGTTTAGATAGGACTCTACAAGTGGGGGACTAGCATGAGGTCCTCCAGCATTTATCCTCCTTATATATAGACAGAGGAGTAAAATAAGCAAGTAGTAAAGTACCATCTTTGGCCAGGTTGGCCAACTCTGTCTTGTGGTCTGCTTGCTCTTCCATGGCCTCCTGTTCCTCTATGGTGCTCTCTTCATCCGGGACTATAAGACAAGACACTCAGTCACATAGAAAACAGTTGCAACTGTATTATCAAGGCAACCCTACAACATCAACAGCACGGGCTCTTTAAACATCCAGGTTTTGCAGGACACATATGAACGATAGTTCAGTTTGGCACATACCTTCTTCACCAACCAAAGATGAATCCGATTTTCTTTTCCTAGTTGAAGTGGTTGCCTCCTGTAAAAAGAGAATGATGTAAAACTAATGTATCCAAGACAATACTTTAGCATTGTCATAGAGTATGTCAGTGCAGCACATACTTCTTTGTCGGCTTTCTCTCCAGTCAACTGAACAGGTCCTGTAACACAATAAATGTTAATTAAATGATATGCGTAGGTAACTGACTAAATAATTCACCCAAGTAAAAGAGGGATAGAAGGTATGTTGAAAGCAGATGGGGTACATTTTCCTGCCAAGGTTTACATTCAAACCAAGCCCCATTAGAGGGCAAAGTAAATGCCCATAAATAGAGCTATTCTGACCTTAATAAACAAAAAGGCATTGTGTTTTTTGTTATATTTTGATCCTCAAAATAATTAATACAGAGTTACTCAGTGGGACGTACCTTTGCCAGAGGCTTTTTGTAGGCTGAGCACTTTCAGCCTCTTCTCATAGATTTCAAACTGGAGTTTAATTTCCACAACCTGAAAGAAAATAATCTCTCATTCCAATAGATGGTTGTTGTTTATAATAGATAAGATGATATTGTCAAACAAAAACTAATACCTGCTCAATGTTAGACCAGAAGAATTCCACCTCCCGGGCAATTGTGCTGGCAATGTGACGAAGATGAATTTCCTCCTCTTTCTTGGACCTTTCTTTGCTTTGCTTCTGCTCTTGGTGGTAACGGGCACAGGTGCGAACAAGCTGGAGTGGAGGCACATCAGAAAGATGGGCTTTCAACAAGACCCTAGTTCAATTTCTGCAGTAACTTCTCATTTGTTGTACCACAGACACACAGGTATCTACAGTCACATACCTTCTTGGCAGCAGCCTCTTTCCACCTCCTCTCCTGGGCAAAGTCAGCTGCCATCCATCGCATCTCCTCCAGGAGGTAGTCCCAGTGAGACTTTGGACGTGAGGCCTCCATGAGCTTGGGGAGCCTACTGGCTGACCACTGGCCTTCCTTCCTCAGCTCAGAGATGCGTTGATGCACCTGGCCCTCCTGGGGATTAGAGACAGTATAGGACATGAGAAAAACCACTAATTATGAAAAAGAATGCCCTGGTCTGACCCTAATCCTGGTGAATGTTAGCTAAAACATGTTGACTTTATTATTTCTGTTTATTCCTTAATTGTGTAAACCTTTAATATAGATAAATCAATGTAAAAAAAAAAGGTGCGTGTACATTGGTGTCCTTAGGGAAATACAAACTCACCAGTTTGGCCTGCTCGACTTGCTTATCCTGGGAACCGTCCTGTGAGGACTGCATGGCCGCGCTGTGACCAAAGCCCCCGAGTTTGACTGTGGAGATGCCATTGGTTCCAGCCAGTTTGGACTGAGTGCCTGGGTTGATGTTGGAGCCAGGTGGGCGGAGAGGACTTGCAGTATGGGGGGATGGAACAGAGTTGGGAGCAGACAGGGGGGCAGGAGACATGGAGGACATGGAGGACATGGATATGGAGTTGGTCATGAACCTCTGGACAGCGTGGTTTGACTCTGTTCCAGGGCGAGTGAGGGCCACTGTCTGTGGAAGAGATAGAAAAAAATAACTCAATCAGATCTTGAATCTGAAGCATCACATTTTAGGCATAAAGATAAAGGCAAACTGTATTTGTATGGTGTCCAGTAGACTGACCGCTTGTCCTGACTGTAGCATGGCCTGGGGCTGCTGCTGCTGAGCCTGCATTTGGAGATGAAGGCCAGGCTGCATCTGCTGCTGGAGTTGGGCCTGGAGTTGAGTGTGGGGATTAACTGGGGCCAGGATGGGCCCACCTGCCTGCTGCTTCACCTGGGCCTGGAGCTGACCAACAGGCTGGGCTGTACTCTCTAACAACTGAGGCTGCTGAGAGAGCGCCATGGGAAGGCCTGCCATGGGGAGGGAACCCTGGGGCAGCCTGCCCGGCAGCTGAGGGGGAGGGGTGTGCAGGCTGGCAGCATTCTGCACTGGAGGCCCTTTGGACGGGTCGTACTGTTGCTGGTTCTGCTTCTGTCCTGCAATCTGGACTACTTGGGGAGTTGGCGGCATCCCGCCTGGGGTACAGTAATCAAATCATAGGACAAACAAAAGGGTGGTATAGAGAGCAAGACAAAGAAGGTAAGAATCTGGTTGTGAATTAATCTTGTCTTTTCTTCAGTGTTTCCCAAGATTTTAAAATGCCATGGGATGTTTGCTAGCTTATATTGGTGAGCAAACCCTCTGAACAATCTAAGTTAATACCTGATTGTCTTGAAGTAGATAAGGAATATAGTACATTTTAATTTGCAGAATGAATATGTCCTTCAGCTATTACAGCTCCTCAGAACCTTGCCTTAATGAACTAGATGTACTGTATGAATCAACAGCAGTGTACTACCTCCTGCTGATCGAAGAGTGAAAAGTAATGAAAATCATACAGCAAAATGATTGTGGAGGAAATTAAATAAATGTGATAATCTATATGTCTCTCAAATAAAACACTACTTTGATTAATGCAAAACCAAAACATTGCATTTCAGATGTTGAGAGAATGTGGTTAAAAACATCAAAAAGTAGTCATGCAATAACAGAGGTTTACAGAAGGAAAATATTAATGTTTCAAAAGAAAATGAAAGAAATTCAAATACAATAAAAAACTACTGAAAATAAAAAAGACAGGGGAAGAAGAAAGGGAAAAAATACAGAGCGGACACTCACAAAAACACCATATGTTTTGCATGCATGAAGCAATGTCATTCTAGCGGTAACGAAGTCATCTGAATGCCTCTGCATTAGTGGAGTACAGTACATAGCGATAAAGCACAGATGTGAGCAGAAGGACACACATGGGGTCTTGCAGACAGCAGGACTGAGCGGAGCTGTGCACACTTAAGCAGCGCTTGCCTTACCTCCCTGTCCATCACACCACCTTGCCTAGACACCATCAACACCTGGCCCTGACACACCACCACACTCGCAAAAACCTGTGCCGTGAACACAACTCCTCCACATGACTCCCCTCCTACTTAGACTGAAGGAGAGCAGCTAAGTCAGAATGAAATAACATGGAGTGAAAGCAACAAAATGTGAACGCGGAGTGTAAAAAAAAAGACTTCAAGATGAACACATGAACTTTTTGAATCCGTGTTGATAATGCAAGGACAGATAACCGGAGCGTGAAAGAGGTGTCAATGACAATGACAATGAGAAACCAAAACGAGGCACGACAAGTGGATTCATAGAATGGGTAAACACGCAAACCCCACTGGAAAGCGAATTTTTGTTTTCCATTTTTCCTCCCAGGGTTTCCCCTTTCCTACTTTCTGTGATCCACCTCTAAATCAGCTGAAAATTCATCAGCACAGGAAGGTTCATCCAAATAAAGACGATTGAGAAGAATGAACATCATAAAAGAGATGAATAAGACAGATGACCAATAGTTAAAACAAAAATGTAAAAGACATGGCATCTTTCCATTGAGTAGCTACTCTTCTTCAGACTTGGATTGTCTTCTTCCCCATTTTTCCTGACAGGGAGCTTGTGCTGGTAGAGCTAAGCCGGAACTTCCTGTGGCGTGATGGGAAATCCAGCAGATGGATGAAGATCTGTTTGTTGATGCTGTTTGGAGGTTTTTTGAAGACGATGAATGTTGGGATTCCGTTTTTTCAATTTCCTTCATATGAGGACTGGGATACGTCCAGCAGCATCGAACAGAACACAGAACGGCCTGGTAGTAGCACTCCTACCTTGCGCAGTTGGCATAAGCTGCTGGAGTGGAACGCCAGGCGATCCTAAAGGAGCTACACCAGGATGCTGGAAAATCAGCCCATGGCGACCAACGTCAATCCAGGACCTCTTAGCCTGATCTGGGATTTAAAACACACAATACCCTCATAACGCAAAACAAAAGCACTCTGCACACAGCAATGACCTTCTGTAGACCTTACAGGTCACCTCTCCTTCCTCGGGATAAGACTTCTACACAGAGCGCTTGAACACGGTGCCAAATATCTACAAGCAGAAGCATTTAGAGGGGAGAAAAGAAAACAAACAAAAAGGAAAGCAAATGGGAAGGAAACAAAGCAACATAAGAGACACGGGAGTCTACGATCCTTGCCCTACCTGCTTGCACCATAGCCTGCTGCCTCTTAAAGGCATCCATGTCTCCGGGGTTTGTAATGGTGCCAGCAGCAGCACCTGGGTGACCCTGCAAAGACATTCTCTCAAGAAGTTAGAGAGTGACTTCCTCATTCCAAAACATCTAAAAGGGCATTCAAGAAATAAACTATAAATAACAATTTCAAGGTAATTCTGTCAAGGAGTTTCAGAGAAGTGTTGCCACTATCACCTGAAACTGCTGCGGAGCAGAGAAAGCTGCAGAAACATTGGGTGGAAGCTGTGTTGCTATGGCAACTGGTGTCACTGCTTGGCCATCCTTTCCAGTGACAACCTTAACCTGAAAGAGGCATAGATTTGAAAGAGGTACAATATTCATGGGATGAAATATGCAATTCTCTTAATTCAAAAATTCCTACTTGAAGACTTGCCACAATAAAAGACAGCAAAAGCAATACCTCATCATTAATGACCTCAGACTGTTCTTCCTCTTCCTCTTCCTCTTCAAGGTCCAAGTCGTTTTGTCTCAAGTAGGTATACAGGGGAACACAGGGTTTCTTCTTAAAAGCCAGGTAGTCCATCATGTTCCCCTGGAGGTGCTGGAGAAAGAAAAGTTCAATCAAATAGTCTTTGAACACCTCCTTCAGGCTCTCCATCTTCTTGGCGTGGTGCTCCAAGCACTGTTTCCTCAGCTGGGCAACTTCTGGGCTGGAGGGGGCAATTTCCTCTAACTTCTTGGGCATCTGCTTCTTCATGGTGCCCATCGCCATGCTTGTGGGCGTATGAGGGTTGTTGGGGATCCCTTGGGGAGGATTAGTGAGGGATGTGCTGGAGGGTGGAATGGAGGAGGGTATACTGAATGATGCTGTAGCAGCTGTTCCTACTCCAGCAACCACACCCTGTGGAGTCTTCTCAAATATCATAGGGCGTGCCAGCTGTCCTTGAATGATACTGCTGATTTGTGGAGGTAGGTTGGAAGTGGTGATGTGGCCAGGACTGCCCAGAGTGGGAAGAACAGTGCCGGTAGTCACAGGGCTTTGAGGTCCCAGGTGGTGGATGGTACCTCCAGTCTGCGAGTGGGGCTGAGAGAGCCTGCGTTCCCTCACAGAGCCTGGTGCTCCTGGGGAGGCCAGCTGTACCTGGCCAGGTGTGGCTGGAGCAAGTTGGGCCAGCCCTGTCCCCTCTTGGTAAACAAAGTGGCTACTTCCAGATGGACTGCCTAAACTGATTTGCCGCACCAACATACCAGCCTCAACAAACCGTGTTGGACTCTGTCCACACACACCTAATGCAGTTGCAGGGGCTCCTGGTCGAGCGACTGGGCTGTGCTGGGTGGGACTCTGGGGCTGCATGGGCTGGGGTAAAGGTGAGGTGACCTGGATGTAGGAGGATGGAGCATGCTCAAACCTCCACTGAGGGGTAGTATGTTGGAAGCCTGGGGAAGCTGGGTTCTGGAGAGGGAGTGGGGTTAGGGTGATCTGCTGGTTACCAGTCACCATCTGACCCACATTCTGTAAGGTGATGTTCATGTTCTGGCCAGTCACTGGACTGCGACTCATGATTATCTGGTAATTGGGGGACTGTGGGGCTGAAGGGCTGGCTGCAGTGGTAAATGTGGTCACAGGAGATTGCGGGTGGTTAACTGTAGCTTGCTGCTGAGTAGCTGCCATGGTTGGCTGCTGCTGCTGCTCTTCTGCTTCAGACCCGCTGACAGACTTGGATCTCTGGAGTTGCCGTTGCATATTCTGTGATCCACTTCCATGGTGCATTGCGTGACACTGTTACTATGCCTAAACACAATAATCTGTTGAGTGGGAATAACAGAACAGATCAATCACACAATATACTAAATCAGTGCTTTTTAACTATGGGTCAGTACCCATAACAGGTTGCAGGCCTTTTTCAGGTGGATCACCCAATAACAAAAGTACTGTATGCCTTAATAATCCACAGTCCTTCAGAATGGACTAAATTAATCACATTTTGTCCCTGGGTCCAGACACCTTAATAATGTATATCTTATATTAATATACCCAACCAATTGTCACATTGTATATACCCACTCACAGGTGCAGATGGAATTACATTGAGCAATTTAAACGTATTTTGTTACAACTATCAGACAACCCAATTCACACTTGACAACTGGCACATCAGACACATCAAATCGCTATTATTGTGTAGTGAGGTTCTGTATTAGGAATCCGCTCCTTGCATGAAAGAAGGCAGGGCCCATTACCTGTAACTCCAGAACATAGACCTAGCCGCTGTACAATTAATGATATTATATTCTTATTTTCGACCCTGCTAAACATCTGCGTGCCGTTTCCAGATAAATACCCGATGCTGCAACGTAAGCTTGCACCACGAACAAAATAATGTTATGACAACAATCATATTATAGATACTGATTGTTTACAGGCAAAGATGGTTTGATCTAATAGCTGGAAAATAGCAAGCGTCAGTTTACATTTCGAACAAAGGCTAACGCTAGCTGTGATACTGTTGTGTAGTGGCTTGCGATGAATTGCATTTAACGATCCATTTAGCAAGGCCAACATTTATACGGTAACATTACCTTTGAAGCCAAAACGGACTGCACAGAACCGCATCTTTCTGGGTTCCGACTACAGCGTTAATTGTCTGTAGCGACGTTACCATCAAAGTATCGTTTCAGAGCGTAACGTTAGTTAGCTAACGGTTAGTAGCAGTACAGTTCAGCATAACCATTAGCTAGTAGCAGAACAGGTGGGGTACTAAAAAAAAAGACTAGAAGTAGCCTACAAATAGTAGACGGTCACATTTTCAATTATGCCGTCTGGTTTCAGCAATTACACCGAGCCTGGCTACGGGACGCGTGCTAGCTAATGACGTTAACGTTAGCTTACTCTCGCTAGCAGGCCAGCTCCCAATGAATAAATCAATAGTATCACCTCACCGAGGCCACTTACAGGGAATTGAACTTCTGTAGTAGCTTCATAAATCCTAATTCATATTTACAAAAAGACAAGCTATAGCAAAAGCTATTAGGTGAGAAAATAAAACATCGATATTTCTAGTGACTATTCAATGTTTTGAGCTAATCTCATTCAGAAACATGGCGACGGCGGCAACCTTCTGTGTGACCTGGATGTGCTTCTGTGTACAGGAAGTGGTAATGCCGTAAAACATTAATGACTTAGAGATCCAGTTTAATACATCCATGAAGAAGATCCATGTGGACCTAAAACAGTCTGTCTCGTGGTCTCAAGTGGCAAGAGCTGTCCCTGCTGGTCTTGTGAGCAGCTAATGAAGAACCACATAAGCAATGTGT
>OMOT01027783.1:2876-14837 GCA_900312575.1 Acanthochaenus luetkenii | reverse complement strand
TCCTTGAAGTATCCATGAGTCTGCCACTGTATCCTGTTATAGTTTAATTATGTACTGTACATTTTCAGCAATAAAATGAATTTGGAATAGCTGGTAACTAATAATAATAATAATTAAAGCTGGAATTATGATGAGTTTCCCCAACTCACACATTACAGCCTGATGAGACCACATCGTGACTCCAGTGGAACAGTGTTTGATCCAAAGACGGGTAAGACTTTCCCAGAGAGGAAGGCAACCTAAGGCAGGACATATCGCCACTTGGAGTCTAAAGATTGTTGTGATGCTTTTGCAATTATAAGAGGGGATTGTACGATTATCAGTGTGATAAGAACCATTTAGGCCTAAACTCTGAATACAGAGGACACTAGGAGGTAGCGACTAACTGGTGAGGGACTATCAAACCAAATAACAGTTAAATGTAGGATTGCATGACTGTTTTTCTTTAAACTGGAATAAATAATCTCCAATCTCTGTACACCCAAAGCGAGAGCTGTGCCCGGGTTCAGTGGCCAAATTGAGGCATAATTGAAAATAATCCAGCAAGTGAACAATAAATAATATTTATTTCGATCACCCCGCACACAGTACGTAACTAACAGATTTTGGTAAATTTGACTGCCAGTCTTAAAATGAAAGTAGAAAAGGCAACAAACTCTACCGCAACTCCACCTCATTTCACTAATCACAAATATTGTACACAATCGTCATAAACGGTACAAAAAAAAGAAAAGAAAAAACAGGCAGTCAAAAATCGCATACACATTCATTCAGAATTAATGAATACATTTTGTATTTGACCCAAATTCACATTTCTGCATCACAGATTATCAATGTTGAAAAATACATAGCAATGTACACACACACACACACAAACAAAACACATAAACACAAGCATCGTGGCATGCAATTGATAATGTCACTGAAAGTAGCTCATTACTGAGTACATAGCCACCTAAAGGGAAGGCATTAGTGGATTCAGTTATAAAACTACAATCTCATTCAGATGTCATTTCAAAACATGCTTAATGTGGAGATATACGATATATGTCTGCCTGATTGTAAGACATATACTGTGTGAGGTTAAAAAAAACCTAAACCTTCTTGTTTGGCTTCTACGGTAATGTAACCCAACCAATCTAGTGTTGACAACATCATGGATAAACCACACCATGGCTATGACTCTGTTATGTGTCTTCTCATTGCCTTGCAGTCCACTACAAATAAAGCAGGTGCAATTTGACAAGTTTTGCTACACATTGGCAATATTTGGTCTTCTCATCCACTTGTACAATCTTCCCACTCCTATTTGCCCGTAGACTTATACAGTACACGTAACATAGTTTCAAACATGAACTGGTTAATATTTGTTTCAAGTAAAACAACTCTTTTCAAATCAGTTAAAATCCCATCCAATTATTCACCGCACTAATGTACACAGACTGTAGTTTAACAAAACTTAAGCCTGAGAACAATTTGCCTGTACAGGAATATTCAAACAATCATAACACAATCTGCCTTCAGGGATGTATCAAAAACAGGACTCCTTTCTTGCCTTTTCCATACATTTATGTAAAGATTCCATGCTAGGCGGTGGGATAAGAGCTGACGCTCCAGTGGTCATTTCCCTTAAGGAAGATCAAAGTGCTTTTTGTGTATCAACAGTCTGAGAGGGTCCATCTACATTGTAGGGAGATGGCTGAGGCGTGAAGCTGCAGTTGCTGCTGCCACAGTTGTAGAGCTCATGGATACGGTTCAAGTTTGCAGAGCAGAAAGACGTCGCTCAATACACCGCTTACCTGAGAGCAACAGAGGGAATGATAGAGAAATTCAGAATATCATAAATTACACAAAGACATCCAATCAAATATCACGAGAATAATAATCCACGAAAGGCAATTCATCATAGTGACGCCATGGACAATCCATTCAGGTGTGATCATGCTGATCCTAACAACTCTAGCTACTGCCTGGCTGTTCACACGTACGTACATTTATCTATGCTGTCGACATGCTCTTGCTCTGTGATGACACGAGACAGGCCCTCCATCAGCAGCAGGGCTTTATGGTAGCGCTGGACTGACGCTGTACCATGGTGGAACATCTCATCCAAAGCTGCAGACTGCACCTGGACACAATAAGAACACGCACGCATAAACACAACAAGTAGTGTGGCTACATGACGTCATCTACTGTAGACATCATGTCAGCTCTACAGCTCTAAACCAATACTCACACAAAAGACAAAACATACTATGATAAACAGCGTTGGAGATGCATACTGGGAAGCTAGAATGGATCTGGAGTGCATGTCAACAGCCCTCATTGTGAGGCGAGCTCACCATGTGCACAGTGCGGCTGTAGATGAGCTTCTCTGCGGTGACGCCATTGAAACGGTCCATCAGCTTCTGTTTGTCGAGCAGGAAGCTCCGCAGCCGACCGCTGAGGGAGCGACAGTATGTTACGCAGCTCTTGTACAACTCGTTCAGATTCCTGATCACTGCACACAGGAGACACAGTACATGAAGCAATTAGTAACAATCTGTATTGTAAATTGAGCTTCTCAACAGGCCTCAACATGCCTTACAAAGCCTAACATCATTATGACCTTTAAAACCTCGATGGTTAAAGCTGTGCTAGGCAATTTTGCACGTTGGCGACTCTCTGCTCTGCTGTAGCCCGACTTTGTGATTTATGGTGCATTTCTTTAGTTTTAGCTTTAAATGTTGAACATTTCATAAATACCAGACGTCACTGGTCTCACCTTGCTTAACTGTGGAAGAGGGAAGGAGTCTGCCTTGCTTGATATTCTCTTTAGCAGTGTGCAATGCTGATGACAGAAACTCTTCAGCCTTCATGTACAACACTAACTGCTCCGCATAGCTGGAATATGCACAAGGGAAACAGAGAAATGTCATTCTCAAGTAAATGTGTGGGGAAACCGCTAGAAAAGTGAGCTACGTGTTGAGAGAGGGTAAAACGCTTCTCACCTCCACTCTCTACTTAGAAGGCTGATCTGGTCTGCCACCAGGCTCTGCTCTAGAAAAGACACATCAGGACTGTTGCTGGCATCCAGCCCAGGGTCCTTAGAGGAAGCCATTTCCATGACACAGTGGACAAAAGCCAAGATGAAACGGAGATCACTCAGAGCATCTGTATGTGCCTGCTGTGGGAAAGGGACAGATATAACACCGTGAATAGTGAAACCATTCCTGTGGAAGCCGCCTCCTCCTCCTCCTTTTGTCTATTTTCTGTACAAATCTACTCTGTGCCTGTATTCAAGTCACCCAGCAAGATCCACATCGCCTTGCTGAACCATCGGAGTGTTTGTCTGTACCTCCATCAGTGTGTCTTCGGGGAGCTCTGGAGGGTGAAAGACCAGACCGCTGTGGGAGGTAGCATCCATGGCTTCACCTTCACTGTCTCGACGGCCTCCTCTCTGGAGCAGGCGACTGCTGAAGAGCCAGGCTGAGCTGACGTAGCTGGGGGACCCTGCAGTGAAGACAAAGACAAGTACAGCTTAACCCTGAACGGCTGAGATACGAGTAATGAGCAGAGGTGGGGAGTAATAGACGACATGTCATAGGATTACAATAAGCAGATGGCAATAAATTGTTAACTGTAATCTGTTGCAATTATAGAAAGACATATCCATAAAGAAATCTAATAAAAAAAGTGCATTTGCAGTGGTGTTAATGCAGTTGCGTGCGTAAAAAGTGCAGATTCTGGTCTACGGATGGAAATGGGGTGGACACTTGGCAGGAGAATTTTAGCGATTAATATGTATTTTGAGGAGTGGCAATGGTAGAGCGCTAAAATGGAGGTGGAGGTTACTGAAATGGATCACTCCTGTTGATTTACTAAAGCAAAACGGTGTGTAGTATGTATATGATGTAGTTAGTAGATGATGTCGTATGTATAGGACGATGTAGTATGTACTGTATATGATGATATGTAAGTCGCTTTGGATAAAAGCGTCTGCTAAATGCCGTAACGTCATGTAATTGCGCACTGTATTTAACGCCCAGAGGAAGCATGCCGGGTACAGAGGACGACAAATAAGAGGGAGGGTGTCCCATTTGAGAATTACTGTCTTTCAAATGTCACAGAACGAGATAAAGAGAAATCATAGATTGCCAAGTCATATAATAATAATAAACATGCGCACTGAGCACTTAGTGCGCCTCAGGTATTCTAACTGGAAAATTGCAACTGACTTGATTTGCACAAGTGGTCTTAATAATTCAGTTGGTGAAATGGAGAAAGCTGCACTCGCTACCCTTTTGTGCACAGTACAATAACAGCCTTAAATGTTGGATTACCCAGAAACATGTCTGAAGGGAGAAGGGCATACCGCAAACCTCCTTTAACACAAGCTAAAATAATGGTTAATGATGATTGTAGAGGATACTAAATAATGTTATTCAAAACACAGTATATAAGTTGGAATACATTGTTATTTTAACTAAAATGGAATCAGTTAATGTCAAACAGGTAATCAGAAATCCATAATGCATTACATTTAAATGGTATCCTTCCCAAACAAGTTCAAGTGATCACTTTCTCTGCCGTTACCAATTCCTTGATGCATCTACCACTACTTTATTAATTAACACTACATTAATATTAATGTAAATGCTCTCAGCAGGAAGTCAATAGTCAGGAGAGTCTGAACACCTACCTGTGAACATCCTGGATGCTGTGGTATCAGGAGGAGTGTTTCCTCTGGATGGAGAACCCACAGTGAAGACCACAGCGGGTGGGCTGTCTGAGGAACCAGGATCTCTATGACAACCACTAGGTGGAGCTGTAGGAACAAATAGGAGGAGTCAGTTGGCCAAGCTGTTCTTGGAAACTGAACTTACCCGGGTAAATACTGTACATGGTCATGGCCACAGCAATAGTTAACTCAGAATAGTCCGACTCGCTTTCATAAACATCAATGCTGCTTGCCAAGGACCACACTGAAACTTTCCCCTCAGTGACAAGGGCTCTGTAATGGTGTATTTTGGGGTTTATGTCATGGTAGGTATCGACTTCTCTCTCTCTCTCTCTTTCTATATATATATATATAACAGATGTCCTAATCAGTGACAGAAAAACATCATCAAAAATTACCTAAACAGCCTCACATAAAGAAAGACACACAATATGCGCTTGCTTTTCCACAGCCCTGGTACCTGTTGTGTCCATGCTTTTCTCAGAACTGAGGCTCTCGTCACTTCCTTCCTCCAGCAGCTGAGCTCCGAAGGCAGCCTTCAGTAGCATATCAGACAGCCGGCCTGTGCTCAGTGATCTGGACATTCGATACAGCCACAGATGCCATAAGGAGCATTTAATTATTGATCAAATTACATATGGTGTATATAACATCTCCAGGTCCCAGAGGATGGGTTTTCATATCAATAAAACAGACTCACGATTAACTGCTGCTCGTTCCCAAAATTACACACAAACAAACATTCCTTTTTCATCAAATGATCTTGACTGAAACTGTTTTGACATTATATCTCTCAATCTAGAATGGTTGTATTATGGTTGAAATCACACAAAAAGATGCCATTACAGTTTTTCAACAGGAGAAAAGTTCTGACCTTTTAAAAGGGCTTTGTTTATTGTCTGGTGTCCTGATGAGTGAAGCAGGGGACAGGTCAAGGGACTGCAGGTCCGGGACTGTCCTGATTCGGCTGGGAATTGATAGTGGAGCCTGCTGTTGAAAATAATTGTACGGTTCTGAGACCTAATTGCATTGGTAACACATATTGCTGGTGAAAGCACCGTTTCTCTTCAAGTGGATTCTACATATTTCTGAAGCTGACCTTGGGGCTCTGGGAGTCAGGCCTCCTTATCTGGATCTTATGCCTGCGACTGGAGATGTGCTGCATGCCAGGAGAGCCAGCGAGCAGCCCGGTCCTGGTGCTGAGGGGGAGAGTCTGCACTGAGGTCTTGGGGGTGGTGCCCACTGGACAGCACAGAGCACAGCGGGTTAAAGCGATTGACTATCCGTCCCTACGCGATAACAGTGAGTTCTGCCTGCTTTTTAAGTGAGCGGTGCTGAACAGATGCTTTTTCTCAACTGGGAAACTCGCTCGCTTTCTCTTAATATTGCTACCCCTATCGCTATTGCTCTGTCAACCTACACATACTGAATGCGACAGGTTCATGCACGTTCTCTGGGGGTTGTTGAAATGTAGGAAATCACGAAAATCATGAAGTAGAGGTAGATGAGGCAGGTTGAGGGAAAGTAGGTACACCAAAAAAGTTAATTACAACACTTCATCCCAGAATAACTCCTGGAACGCACTGAATATGATAGATTTGACACTATATAACAGTGCATTGAGGGTCTAAGGCTGTGGTGCTGGGTAACTTAGGCCTTGTAGAATAGTTAGGGCTATGGCTTGCTAAATTGATTTTGTTTGTCTTGTACTTGATTCTGTTTCTGTTCGTCTTTTACTATTCTGTAATTTCCTCTGATTGATGTTCAGGTAGATCTAGTTGGCTCATTTTCTGTAAAGTCCTTTGAGACAGACATGCTTGTGATAAAGGGCTATATAAATAAATGAACTTGAACTTGTACGGGTATCGGAGGGTGGATTTTTCCTCTCACCCCCACATGGCCTCCGTCACCCAACGGTGACATTGTACTAGGAAACCCCCATGTATGTAACTGTAGGAGTGTGAAGCAGAGTGAAGCAGCGTTGCTCAGCTGAAACGAAGGCCAGTATAGATGCCTACCTAGTGGAGAGGGCTGTTGTGGTCGAGCTCCACCAGTTGCCAGCCTTGAGGAGCTGAGGACAGAGCCTGGACCTGGGGCTCTAGACCCACCACATCCTAGGGAGCTTTCACTGCTGCTGCCAGCACAGCAGAGTGTGGCCCTGAGTGACATGAGGTACAGTTAGACATCGTCTCCTCTCAGAGAGAAGAGAAAGGGTGATAAAAAAAAGACACTGGGGTGGGAGGGTGTACATGCCTGGTGGAGCCATGCAAGCCTATGGGCTGTAGGTTCTGCTCCATACGCTGGTAGTTTTGGATCTGAGTTGGGACAGGAATGGGCACAGACTGGCTGTAGTTACTGCCGCCGAACTCAATGGGCTTGCTACGTGGATCACAGAGGAAGAAGAGGAAAGAGACGTGGAGGAATGGGCAGTCAGAAGTTACTTTACAGATTTGAGAAGGATTGGAAAACAGTGGAATTTACAAAACAAGTAAATTCACCGGTTCTAAAATCACCACTTATTCCCTCATGAACTGTAATTGCTCCAAAAAGGGTCTTAGTCTTCATTCTTCCTCTTGTAGAGATCAAACAGTTGAATAAAATGGACACACTGTGGGATCTATACCCACGCTCAACCTCATTATCATATCTCTATCTCTCTGAACATGTTCAGCTCAAAGCACAAAGATGTCAGTAAGCTCAGTCTACCCTGCTCTCATCTGCAATCTCATCGTGCCAAAAAAGGTGCGTTTTAAAACAGAACACTAGGGAAAGCACACTACAAAAACAATTTAAATAATTAAGTGCATTCAATTGATTCTGTTCAACTCACCCACTGCATATCAGGCTGCCCCCAGTGGGTGAACCGTCTCCCATCTCACAAGCGTATTCACCTACAATGCAGTAAAAGGAATTAAGTCTAATTTCAACGAATATGCATGAAACAGACCGATATAAAAGAAACTGCATGATTTAAACAAAACAATCCAGACATTTAGTGAATGAGAGTGTGGCATCCAAGTCTTACTGGCAAACTGCGCAGGCACCATGACATAGTCTTCTGTGCAAGATGAGGTGTTCCTGCTGTCCTGATTGGTTGCACCCTTCAGCAGGAAGCCAGGGGCATCCTGGGTAGGGCAGTGCAGGGTCTTGGACTGAAGTCGATGCATCTCTCCATCGGAATGCTAAGAGGAAAAAGGCATGTTTGATCAAAAGTTTCTCAAGAAAATGGCAGTGAAATAAATCCTAGGAGTGTACCCCATTTGCTTTACATGTCACATCCGTTTAACCAAGCAACTATTGTTCTATTGGTCCACAAAGAGATGGGCGTACACACTTGAGGGGAGGCCAGACGGGGCGCGGAGGAGCTGCAACAGGAGCTGCCTGAGCCAAAACTGGGGTAGGAGAGCATGGGAGCTGGAGAGCCTGTGAAGGAAACATAGATGTACTGGTGTTAGGATCTCAGCTACTACACCGTTATTGATTCAGTATTTAGGCAAGGTAGGTACATACATTTCTTTGTGGATGAACTCGATTCCAAGAAAGGATGATGGAAAAACTCATCTGCGAATGGAAAGATTTCAATGTTCGAGGACATTTCTAAAATGTAATTCTAAAAAGGAGCAGTGAGTCTTGAGAGTCAGAGTCTTACCAAAGTTCATCCGTTCCTTGTGGTTCCTCTTCAGCAGGCCCAGTAGCAGATGTCTTAGGTGGCTAGAAGTCTCCCTTGGGATGCTGGGAAAAAACACATAGGTTTTCTATTTAGATTACGTAACACTGCCTTCTTAAACAGTAAATATTAAAACTCCTGTGAACAAACTCATACAAGATATATGAGAGAAACCATAAACAAAGTCAGATTACTGGGCCATCTCATGAATTCATTACATTACATTACGGCATTTAGCAGACGCTTTTATCCAAAGCGACTTACAGTACATATCATCATTACATTAAGGCATTTAGCAGACGCTTTTATCCAAAGCGACCTACATATCATCATAAAGTTTTTGCAGAGGCAACCATGCAAGACGCCAACCTGCTCAACGGGAGCAATTTGGGGTGGAGCAGGACTCGAACCTTCAACCTTGCGGTTGCTGGGCGGGAACTCTACCTCCTGAGTTACTGCCGTCCCATAGACAGACAAACAGTCATACTCACATTCACACCTACGGGCAATTTAGAGTCTCCAATTCACCTGACCTGCATGTCTTTGGACTGTGGGAGGAAACCCACGCGAACACGGGGAGAACATGCAAACTCAACACAGGAAGGACCGGGTGAGATTTGAACCCAGGACCTTCTTGCTGCGAGGCGACGGTGCTAACCACTGCGCCACCGTGCCGCACAACTAATTCCAAATAAACCTATGTGTAGCCTACATGCTATCATTGCCAATTTTGTGTTACATTGTGTTGTCAATATGTTATGCTGTGTGGTGTTTGAAGAAATAATATTTAGGTCAGATGTATTTCACAAGCACAAAGTTGGCTGTACAATATGTTAATCTTAGTTTAGTTTGAGTGCAAAACCTGAGGGCATCATGACACCTCAGTAGTGTGCGTGTGTGTGTAGGTGCACGTGAGTGTGCACATCTATTTACGTCTGTGCTGAGCTATGTGGGTCATGTGGAAAAAAAAGATAGCAGTGCAGGCCACTAGCTGGCAGCTTGGAGCAGTTATATATAGTGTGACAAGAAAACAACAAACCTCACACACAAACATGACCAGCATTATCACAGGCTTTACCATTGCAGCAGATTAGCACGGCCGCGATGCAAACGCAAGCTTACAAAGTCAACAATGAAAACAGTGGGCACAATTCCCTCTGAACCGTTTCCAGCTCCAAGTTATGAAGGTCAGAGGTGTAGGATTCAGAATCACTTTCAATAGCCAAGTGAATTAGGAGTTTGTCTTATTGACATCGGTGCAGAGACAATACATACTGACACACAAGGAGGACAGAACCTCACATAGAGAAACATACTTTAAACAGCAGACAAGACTTGTTGTCGCCATACTTATATGTAACGTTCCTTATATTTTCTAATTATATTCAACTCCCTTAAGCATAATATGGGACTAAACAGGCGGTATAAACCATGATTGTGAGAAGCAACGGATACAGGAGACCTGGCTCTCTCTTCTAAGTTCATGACAACTAATCAGCTATCGCTAGCAAATAAATCAGCCAGACAGCAGGATGCCTTGGCAGTGGATAGTGGGAGAGTGGGGCATCCAGAAAGCTCTAATGGCTTGGCCCAAGAAATAAAATAAACACCTGTCAGTCAGGTGTCTGTTTCCGTGTCTTTCTAGGTATGACTATATCTGAAAAGTCACGTGCAATTACTGTCTTTATTGCGTGCTGATGTGAGCATACGTCTGTCTGGGCGGCAGTAGCTCAGGAGGTAGAGCAACCGCAAGGTTGAAGGTTCGAGTCCAGCTCCTCCCAGGAAAAACAAAAAATAAAATCTGCCGTAGTGTCCTTGAGCAATACACCTAACTCCCAAATTGCTCCCATTGAGCAGGTTGGTGCATTTTTGGGCTGCCTCCATCAATGGTATGATTATATGTACTGTAAGTCACTTTGGATAAAAGCTAAATGCCGTAATGTAATATCTATCTCTCACTCAAACACACACACACACATCGGTGTGAGCATATAGAGGATCAGCATCAGCCATTCATCAGCAACCTGCCTGCAGAGTAGATAGATATCCTGGTAAAGTGTTGTTTACACCCTGTTTCTAACACCTGCCTCTGTGTGTGTGTGTGTGTGTGGTTGGAGGGGGGGTCCCTGGGTGCACTAACCTGGGTAGGAGGGTCCTGTTACTTTCATAGAAGAGACGGAGCTCCTGAGGAGTGCTGGCCTGCACACACACACACACACACAACACAAACATGAGAGTTACACCTGAAAACCACCATGCACAAACACATGCTTGAACTTGTACATAGACAAATGAAAACACCTCCACCCTTACCAACATGCATTTCAATAAACGGCAATGACAATTTATACATATACAGCGTGTGGGCGTTCGATGATCCCGCTGAGGACAGAGTGGAATGCGTGAGATGTCAGCTACACCAACGAAGGGAACACTACACCGACCCTTGGACTGCTCTTAACTCACTGACCTGCCCGGGCGAAATGGAAGCCAACCATCTCTCTCATTCTCAGAGGAAATGCATTCAAGGAAACCGCAGCATAAATAACCTCAATCGGCACAAAATGTCAAACAATGAAACTGTTGTTGTTGTTCTTCTTCTTTTCATTACGAAAACAAATACACAAGGATAAAAACAAATAATCAAAGAAGGGATCTTGCCTGGTGACAGCATATTAGCATGTGTCTATACATTCATTTCTGAATGAATGAACAAACATCTGCGTAATGGTTTGAGCTCAGCGGTCTCCTGAGTGAGCGGCACAAAGTCATGCCCAGGGCTGTGAAACAATATTTGCCCAGGGTTCACAGGAATGGCTCACAGCCATTTCCGTGTGATCCCAATCTGTAAACAAGGCTCTTTCCTAACAAGCGGTCAAGCTGTTCCAGCCTTTTCTAAGCAACAAGTCCGGGGTGGAGATCAGGGAGGGAGTCACCCAGCAGGCACGTGGTGTTGATGGGTTGTGTGTTGCCTAGCTTTGTCAGACATGTGACTGGAGTGAATCCTGTGCTGGTTTCTTGTTAAAGCTAATGGCAATAAAGGACTCGGTTTATCGGCCCGTTCTAGAGGGCAAAGCAAATCTGAAAGGGCTTTTCATGAGCATTTTATATAAGGGACCTCAGCGAACGTTTCAGGTAGCTCATGGAAACATGGCCGCCCAAAATATATAACAGTTTGAGAATTACTAATTGAATCCACTAGAGTAAGATAAATCCATTTACCTAAACACAGAAGAGTGAAGCTTCTGTTTTTGTGCGCGTGTGTGTGTGTGTGTGTGTGTGTGTGTGGCACTCACGTGAAAAGGGGCCTTTCCAGTTAGACACTGGTACACTATGGTTCCTATACTCCACAGGTCGGCCTTGGCATCATAGTTTTGGGACATGATGACCTCAGGGGCCTGTGGCCAGACAAACACAGCTCACAGCTTAGGGAGAGCATGACATTATACCTTGTTGGCAAAGGAAACCAGGGTAAAAGATTTAATACTCACCATGTACATTGGAGAGCCACACAGTGTGGCCGCCATAGTGTTTGTCTGGAGATGACGTGCAAACCCGAAATCAGCTGGGGGGG
>OMOT01027777.1:0-11035 GCA_900312575.1 Acanthochaenus luetkenii | reverse complement strand
GCACAATGGTGGAATATGATGTTGCTCAGGGTAAATGTCATGGCCTGAGGCTGCATTGTGTGCACATATTCTCATGTAGTGGAATTAGTAGTATTTTGCAGCCAGATTCCCTTCCAAGAGGTAAAAAACCCATTTGGCACACTTGGGTACCTTGGGTATCCAAATGCCAAAATGGAGAGTCCGCCTGGTACTATCATCACTAAAACCTCTGTAGAACCTATATACTTTGGTTGTATTTCAATGTGCTTTGGTACAGTTGTAGTCAAGGAGTTGCTGAATAGATTCAGTGGCATCTTTCTACATGGGATCATTGCTATCATGGTGTTATCCACAGTTTAATTTAGAAAACACTTTAGGCGAGGAAAAAAATCTAAATTTTTCCTTTGGTTTATCTAAGTTTACTCTAGCATACTAACAGTCAGAAGGTTACTGATACTGGGAATATATTCTATAAGTTCTTGTCTGTCCATAGATGTCAATGTCATGCATATAGACCTGATAGATGTGGAGCTATTCTTGTTTTAGTTTGGGTACGTTAATTCAGGTGAGCATACCCTCCCAGAACCCTAGGGTGGAAGAGGTTTTAAAATAAACACATAGAGCAAAAAACGGAAATAAACCAATTGCCACAACCACGGCCTTGTTTTTCAGACGTTATACTATGCTTTCAAAATTAATGATATAGTGAGGTAAATATTTTACATGTAGGAGCTTTAGGTGTCTCTGTTTTCAAGAGCTGAAAAGCATAAGAAATAATACAGCGTGTTTCATATGGTGAAAAATGCAGTGGCTCTACAAATAAGCTGTGTTCTTGGAGATAGACCAAGGGTAGCTTTGCTCCAGGGTAGCTAACATTACTGGCCTCTGCCTAGGTTTCAAAGCCTGGATACACACACATACACACACACACACACACACATCATACATATAGCACATACAGAGAAAACTCACTATAGGAGAGAAAATGTTGGGAACTAGTTCTTTTGTGATGCAACGATTGCCCTGACTGTAGAAGATAGTGTTTCCTTCAAACGTTAATCAGTGGGCTAACGTAATTAGCCGCTGGTCCAGTGTAGCTCCCCGTGTCATATGAAGAGTAGGAGTTTTTTTGGTGGAGAGTGAGTGCACTTGAAAGTCTGGGAGATTAACACACATAAGCATAGCCTTAGATGAAATATCCCGGTTGGCAACATTGATATTTGCTATGCATAATGGCTTGAAGGTTTTGAAGTTTTTGCACAGAAAAGTGTGGTTGTTGGACAAAATAGAGAGAGGTTTATCTAGAACTTCCCTTATATAGGCTTATTTTAATTTATAGTGGACATTCACAGCCATTTTCGTCGCCAATACACAGGGATAGAGAGGCTTGATAGAGTTTCCAATCTTGGTGGCCTCACTGTAATGCCAGTGAGGAGATTTGAGAGTGAGTACATCTGACAGATTTTGACATTGGAGTAAAATATGACTTTCCCTATCTACCTCTAACTGTCCAAGCTCTTGAGATTTCACCAATCCCATTAGGTATGGAATATGTCAAAGCTGTACTTGTACATTTAGGTCTGTGCTTGTAAACTCTGTGCTAGCTGAGGCAAATATTCACGCACGGATGTCCGTCTGCAGCATGCTCACTGACTTTTGGCAGGTTTACTACATGGTAACGTTTTGATCACTGTATTTAAAAAAGGATCCGCAAGAGAGAGAGAGGGGGGGCTGGACCTTCAACTTCAGACCAATCCGTTTCCTTGGGGTTGCTACAAACAATACAATTGGCAGGATAATTCCATCAATAAAATCTTTACGACAGTCACTCCGCTCTTCAGCCTTCCAGACGTCTACCTACCCTTCTATCCTGAACTATTGGAAATGGTGGGTATAATGCCATAGCTCGCTTGTTAGCTATAATAATAAAAGTGTCTCCCGGTAAAATAAATTGCCGAAAGCGCTAGGTGTTGTGATTTGAATCAATGCACCGGGCTTAATGTTTAAGATGCGGCTACATTGATTCAGACAGCTTGAATTTACAAACTTGCAAAGCTACGTTTACAAGCACATACATGTACAAGTGACATATTTAATATCCCATAATAAGGCCTCATTTGTTGAATTAATTGTGAAGACTGAAGCCTGCTTCTCCTCATGATGAAGGGAATTAGATTGTCAAACAGCATGCTATATCCATTTGTGGTGTCTTTGAGGCACTGCGGCAGATTGGGTCTCTCTCTGTGAAAACCAAATTGCCTCTCAGTCCTCTGAGATACATTTACCAACTTTTGAGTGTTTCCTATATGACTATCCCCTCACACAACATACTTACATTACTATCAGAGGGATTCAAAGAGAGGTTGAAAGGAATGAGTGGTTACAGCTATCCAATAACTACATTTCGGCTGACCAAAGAAAACGCCGTCTCCATGTGAGAAAGCGTCTCACCACATGTCACAGTGATCTAACTCTGGCCGCTTTTAGCATGCATTTGCGATGTGATCCTTGACTTGCACTCACAATCAGCTCACTGTAAGTAGTGCAGAACCTCGTGATCTGGGTCCGAATTGGAGAATTTACCATAAATATTGATCAAAAGGCTGAAGACCAGGAACTTAAAGGCAGGACAGGACAGACAAAGAGAGGCAGGTGTATATAAAAGTGGCAACCAACACACACACACACGCACACACACACAGCACATGCACAAATGCTAATGCTGACATACACACACACACACAAACATTTCATCTTGCACTGTGAGTCCACCGAGATAAAAAGCACTTAAATTAGCGTAAGAAATATTGATTGCTATGCTTTTGTGCATGTGCCCATTATAAAACTGGACACGTAGAGCACCAAGCGGATACAGAGAAGACGGGTTGGGGATCTGCTGTGGCATCTAAATTTCCTCCTAAGAACGTGTCTCATCTCATCTCTCTTCATTATGTATGTGTAATTAAAGGAATTGACCAAAGTTTTGTGTTTTATTAATCTGAAATTGTTTTGGAGATTGATTTCATATGTCCCAATCTGTTATAGCAATCAATGTGAGATTGTTTGAACTATGATCTGCAATTATGAAAGCATTCCGTGTTCTTTCCAGCCATCATTTTGCTCTGTATGCTGTTTTTCGTGACTGTTTTAGCAACACAATTATTAATGTGACAGCAGCGTTTACACGTGTCAGCATAAATCATTGACATTTGCACACGCTCAGCTATAAATAGTGTTGCGGGAGAGGGTTTGTGTCTTCATCCCCTGACAGCCTTTCCATCGCTGTCACTGGCTACTCTGGGTTTATACAATAGTAAATGGGCTTTCAGACAAGGAAGTGCTTCTCTCTCACTGTTCTTCAGTGAGGTTGGTTAAGTCGTGTTCTGTCTGTATTACTCGCCCATGTTACCATATTACTCTAGCTACACCCAAGGGATAAAGTGGGATTTGACCCTACGTTCAGGTGCAGCGGTGCAGCGGTGCAGCAGGGGGAAACGACTCGCCTCAAAATAACTCCCAAATTGACTTGTACTGCGAGCTATGGTGGACTTGTCGATCGTAATTCAACTTATTGACAAATACATTTTACAATATGAATTAGCCAGATAACTTATCATAACACATCATCATGTCCACTGTCAGATTTATTTTGTAATCTAAAATGAATGACATTACTTATGCAAGCTTTAGACTTCCTCCAGTTTAGTCATTTTCTGAGCAGTTCTGACTCCTTATTATAAATAATCCGTCATCTTCCTCTTTTGTTCTCTTTCCTCCATCTCTGAGAGTAGTTATCGCACATTAACCTTGCTAATGTACTTTCTAACTGGGACAGACGACAGTTGATGTTGAATAAAAGACCCAGGCATCACAAATCCAACAGCCTAACTAAACCCCAGAAGCTGCCTGGTCCACCGGGACTCCATGCCGGTCCAAGCTCCGCTTCTGAGCGGGACGTCACTCTAGCTAGCACTAGCACTCTGTTTGAAATGCTGCATTTGAAATTACCTTAAGATAAAAGCAAGTCTGTCCTCTGTGGTCCCTGACAGCGGTTTTTCTGACATCTGAACCGTGAAGAGATGATATGAGAAGTTTGGGTGGGGGAGGGGCCGTGGGGTGATTCTTCCTGATTTGTTGAGTGAGTATCCATCAGCTGGAAGCTTATTGGAGAAGGAACGCCAGGCCAAAACACACGAAAAATGAACTCACTTGACATTATTATGTAGTATTAGTTTTGTCATGATAAAAAAAACATATATACACTGTACATATATTTTTGGGGCCAATCAAACACCGATTTTGTACATAGTTATTCCACAAATATATCAAAATAATCTACAAAACATTCTGGGACACATGTATTTCACTAAAATAACATGCATTTTGAATTCCAAAATACTGAAAATAGATACTTGAATCCTACCCATAATCTAATGTGAAGTTAAAAAGTCAGTGACAAAAGAGGAATGGTATGAAACTGGGAAGTTGTAAACATTTTCAAGTGTCAATTGCCCGGTTATTATTCTCCATTTATATTGGATATGCAGTTGAACTTTGATTCCTGACTTTGAATTGCTGTATGCCTGGGTGGGAATAGTTTTGGAGAGTATCTGATATCCCTTAAACAGGACATCCTGTACTATTTGTCCACCAAACTGTTCTGAACAGAGGAGATTATGTTGTCCTAGGCTGATGTAGCCTCAGTACCCAATGCTTTCTTTTTCTTAGCAAAAATGTCAGTATTTCCAAAACACAAAAATAACATCCTTAGAATTATTTTTTTATATTTGAAAAATGCACTATTGCAAAGTAAATAAAAGTAGCTAAATAGGAATGTCAAATACATGGATTGGAAAAAACTCCAATAATGATCTCCCCTTTTTGTCCACCATCAATCAAGTAATTCTCTTCCATTCTTGCTGTACTCTATGTTCTTCTGTCACTCCCCCCACTCCAGCTTGTACTTCCTGCTCACTTCAGCAGCTTTGGTGAATGAAGCCAGTCAAAGCCGGGGGATCTCTGGATATCCGGACAGATTAGAAGGTAAGGAGGCCTCAGAGCTCCCAGACTTTTCATTCTCCCCGAGGTGATAAATGTCAGCCTTGGTTTAGCTAGTGACAATGATATACATTACCAAGGAGCATTCCATCAGACTTGTCCGTCCACTGACACTCATTTATTATGGTGACTGTATTTGAGATATTTATCACATCTGCTATTGGTTTTCAAAATGAATTACACCTGACACAGGCTTTCCTCCCCAAAAGTTTAAACATGCCCTTTCATTTTCCCTTGACTATAATTACGGACCCACCGGTGAGGATGGATGCAGAATCAGTGGCTGCAGTGACAGGCTACGCTGAGGAGCTGCATGTTGTAATGGTTTACCATTGCTCAGTGTCTGTGTGGATGAGAGAAGCTGCCATTAGCACCACAGGCGGCTCCAAGTTGGTCCCTCTAATAATGGGCCAATCAATGGCAACACAGGACTCAGGACTCCAGAGCAGGGATTATACTTGTTGTCGCCTCAGAGCAAGAAGGTTGTGGGTTCGAATCTCCACCCCGGCCCTTTCTGTGTGGAGGTTGCGTGTTCTCCCCGTGTTTGCATGGGTTTCCTCCCACGGTCCAAAGACATGCAGGTCGGGTGAACTGAAGACTCTAAATTGTGTGTGTTTGTGTGCAGTATGGGTGCATGGTGTAGTGATGTATATGATGTAGTATGTATATGACATAGTATATGACGTATATGTAGTATATAATATGATGATGTAGTATGTATATATGATGCTAAGTAAAGCCCTATGAGACATTCTCGTATAAATAAATAAACACGATTAGATTAGATTAGATTAGATTAGATTAGATTAGATTACTGATCTCCATCCAAGGCTCTGTGACAATAAGTAGGTTGAATGTTTCCACTGTGTAAGTATGCAATAGTCACTTGAGCATGCAGAATAGTGCACTGAGGATCATTTGAGTGTGATGCTCTTTACGATGCATATCTGTACACTTGAAAATGAAAAAGATAAAACATTCTGAGGTATAACTTCTGTGTTGGGGCTTTAATACCTTTGAACAACAGTACTCTCTTCTATGGAGAGTGCCAAACAGAGCTGAAATCCAAAAGGATTTGTCCATGTCATACTTTTTCATTAGGAGAGGGAAAGGTTTTGAGGGGAGAGACGTTTGAACCTATTCACATCCAAGAACAGATTCCAATTATAGATCAATGTTGTGTCCGTCGCAATCTACTTTCCCCTCAGATCATACCCTGGAGCGCATGCTTTTTCTCCCTCAGCAAAACAAACGCAAAACACATTCACATTCTAAACTGCTCTCTGTGAGGATAGCAACAGCCAGACACAGCAAGAGAGAAGGACTATTTGAAATCATGTCGGTATGTTCTAGTTGTGAGATAGTTTTACCCAGAGCTCCTAGGCAGCCCGCTGTGGAGATGCAGAGCTTCAAAGTGAATAGCTGTGTGAACCTACCATCTGTCTGCCCAGACGTATGAATTATGTGCTTAAATAAATAAATAAATAAATAACAATATATATACAGTATATATTGTTTTATCAAGAGAAGGGTGTTGTAGTCTTTGATATGAAATGCATCATATCAATAATGCTTTAACAAATCTGACCAAATGTAGAATGGTTTGCATGGAAGGTCTACCCTAGGATCGTGCTTGAATGCAATTCCCATAGAAAAAGGAGAATACCACTGTTTTTCTATTTGGCTCGTTTCCTTACTTACATCTCTCCTTTACAAAATCCATAGGCCATTTCCCGTTGCATGGCTTTATTATATTGGTTCAGCGGGAACCTATTTAATTTGAAATTGTGTATGCTGTTGCAATCATACAGCAATGCATGTGTTAAGTGTTGATTTTGTTCTTATTGAAACAATCGCATCCCATTTGTTTTAACTGAACAATCAGTTTGTGGACATCTGTGTCACCCCACCCACTGGTAGGAATGGACATCAACTGTCATTGTCTGAATTCAAATGATTTACCAACAGTTTAAAGGAGTTTTTGTGAGATAAGCCTATTGGTCAACTTACCTGCTCATCCATGTGTCCCCGGTAGCTGGTTTGCTTCAGTGCACCATGGTAACACTTTAGCATGCACTACAGTATGCTGAGTGATAGTAAGTGACTAGCATTATCTCAAAAGTGTGGGAATGAGAATGTGTTTAAATACGTTTAAATAATGTGCAGCTTAGTCTGGCAGTTTTGTGTAGGAGACTGGTAAAGTCTACAGGAAATATGATGCAAAAATAACAACGCTTCGAGCTACCAGGACTATTTTCTCTCCTCTTCTCGCGAGACTTGGAGCGTGACTGGTTTTGTTTCCATAGTTAAGTGAACGTAATGGGCAATGGGAAACTGTGTGCATTCCTTTAATCAGCCACCCTCCAACGTGGAACAAATATGATTGGGCAGATAAACAGATTAGATAACTGATAATGTCACAGGTCATAAAACAGGAAGTGCTCACACAATCTGTAGTTTCACATGATAAACTATGCATGTGAAATGGTTGTTGTGTCTACTGTTACCAAATCCAATGTCAAACAGACAATTTCATCAACAAATTCATATAGTACTTTATTTAATGAGTCACAGAAAGAGGATCAAGATTAACTGCATAAATTTGTCTCTCTGCATTAATAGGCATTACACTATGGATCTCCCCTATGATATCCTCTGCAGTGACTAATCATTCTTTTCTTTTGGCAAAGGCAATGAAGCTACCAACATGTTTTGTCAATTCATGGCAACACATTGAAAAAGTGAAGACTACATGGTACATACATGGATGAAAGTGCAGACTGCAAAGGTACTTCTCCGTATCAGTCACAAATAACGTCAAAAATAGCTTTCCACCAATGAATGAAAATAAAAATCAATATCTTGATGCCGAGTGCTAATTCCCTTTTCTACACAATTCGATTCAAAAGAGATGTAGCCCCTTGACATTATGAAAGAAAACATACACAAAGAGAAAGTTTCACTTATTTTGCTGCCCTCATATGGACTTTATATTTTCAGAAGCAGCAATGCAGTGATATATCACGAAACGTACACCTTACTGAACACGTGAACTAATTTGACAACAGGGAAAATGAGTTGACCGTGCTCAATACGATACTTATCTATTCAGATTCCACGTATTTTGGCAAAGGAGCAAATTGTATTTCATTGAGTCCCTTTCTCGCTTTTTGAATATCTGCTGCAGCACTGTTTTCATTGTCAGTTATGCCTTTATTTACCCTAAAGGTCATGGCTGACAACTAATGGGAGAACATGCTGTGGAGGCTTGTCTGTCCTTGACTGGATGACTCACACTCATACAGTAGGAGGAACAGACCGCAGGAGTCCAACAGGGCCTTCGGTATTGGAGGCAATGCAACTTCTTCTAGTTCAGTCTGACACATTTTTAAGGACTGAAACTGATCATATAATACATCTTTTATTGTCTGGGTCCGAGACGTCATGCTGATATTGTACTTACAGTGGGGGACGTTGATGTGTGTCAGTTGAAATGCATTGTTTGCTGCCCCAGCCCCTCGTCTCTAATTATAAAATGCCAAACTTCATTCTATCTGGTTCTCCTTCTCAGTAGGTCGACAGCTAGGCTTTTCACGCTTCACAGCCCTTTCTCTTCACAAGCTATTTCCCCCGTAGCCTAACCTAATATTGACTGGAATGGGAAATTCAAAGCTGCTGTAAACATTCAAACGTCTGACAAGCCCACTTCCAATTCCACAGATATAGGCCTAGAGTTATCATGGGAAAACAAACCACCAATCGTGGTGTGCGTGAAAGAGAAAAAGACAATACTGTTTCGCTTTCTCTGCAAGGTCTTCCAATCTTGTAGAGCGAAGAGAAGAGATTTTAAGGGGGAAAGCTGAATCAAAATATCTGTTTGAATTGTTTTGTCAGTAACGTCACATTGTATAGGTTAATGTATTGCCTGTGCAGGGGCATTGGGGAAAACGATGGTAATAATTGCCATTTTAGAAGCCAATGTTTACCTTTAAGGCTTATCTCAGCTAAGGTCAATCCCATGCCTCACTCTAACTTGTGTGATTCTGCCTCTTCTGTGCTTGCAAGCCTTCCTGGGGTCAGAAAACCATGCCAATGTGTCTCTCAGTTTAATTCTATTAAGCACAGGTTCAAGTTCCGAATTAAAATGCAAATTACCTCTGTAATAAAGGTGAGACAGAGTACAGGCAGAGATAAGGTACACCCTTCCCTTTCCGCTTATGAAGTACAAACCTCTTTTAATGTAGAACTTAATATAATTCTGAAGAACAAAGTGTCACGACAGGTTCTATCTGACTCGTGTCGTGTTTGAAACAGAAATGAATGATAGCTTCAAAGCATGTATTGTGTCTTCTCTCGTTTTCTGGCTGGAGATAGTTTCTGTGTAAAGTCAAACGGTTTTGGTATGATTAAGTCCACAATTATGCCTTTAATTCAATGAATATCACCAGTGTGTCAAAAAACTAACCAAACCTAACTCAATCAAGGCAAATACCTTAACCAGCTCACATATCTTTGACCTGATACCACCTGTGTGTCCTGAGTTTAGCTCAGCTCTCTTCAGAACACATACCACACAATTGCTACATCCTGGCATGACAGCAAACAACCGTGATCTAATAACCTGTCGCCTGTAGCTACAACATTCTGGAATCTCTTCTATGAAACCTTGATGATCAGGTATGGGAATGTAACCCAGATAATGATAATAATAAGAACAACAATAAGAAGAAGAAGAATATAATAATAAATGGCTGAATCCAAATAGATTACCATTCTGTACTTCAAATAACTGCATATAGTTATTTTATTTTGTGACTGTATTTTATGCTCAACTGTAAAAATGTGAGCTGTCTTCCTTCACTATTTCTTGCTGCCCTGCAGCTTTCTCAGTGTGAGTATTGTGCCTTTTGGGCACATGTCACCTATTATATGAGGTGAAGGTCAGCATCAAGGAGATAACAGCTTGACGTCTCACTGGTCTGTTGTTACTGTGCGACGCTCCAGAGCCGCACAGCTGCAGGAGCAGAAGTTTGATCAATCCCAGTGTTAAGGTGATAGAGCAGCAGAAGGATGAGCCCATTCTGAAGGGCTGACCTTTTCATTCCTTAGGAAAAAAGTGAAAGCGTCATAATCTGGGCTCTTTAGTCATCCCAAGGATGATTAGGATGGTGCCCTACGACACAGCAGATGATGCAGATGATGCAGACGGCTCAATGCATATGAATTAGGGCTTTTACTGTACAAGGTAGAGAAATACTGTACAGCACTAATATAGGTCACTTCAAATCCCTGGGCTGAAATCAAATGAACAGTCCTGTGAAGAAAAACACATCCACATAAACAGACTTGTGTATAGTATGAACGGTACACTGGGAAAACTGGCTGAATGACACACACACACATACACACATGCATGCACACATGCATCCTTAGATGGGCTTATTTTGGTTATCTCAAAGATAATATCACACCTTTGGCTATCTCACACTCCAAGAACAAAAGACAGCATCGCCACTTGTTCACAGTCACAGTGAGTCGTTAAAACACAGTGAAAATTCAGTGGAAGTACGCTGACAAAGATGGGGCATTTCAAAATGAATACATTTTGTTTTATATATTAATATCTTGCCTCCTCCAGGCTATTCTCCATCTTACATTAAGTAGCACAAATCATTCTTGTGCACATAACTTACTTCAACTGAGTGTTAAACAACACATGAGAACTCACACTAGGTTTCTGAACAGTACCACTGTATACATGACCTTCTATTCAGATTGTAATATTCACTTGTGCTTGTTCACAGGGCTCTGGTATTACATAAGTGACTGTGCAGACATTGAGGGCAAGCCAAAAATTAATCGCCGCGATTAATTACAAGAGCCATATGGTCAGCAGCGTCTCAGTGCCATTTCCAGTTAGACTCCTTGGGAGGTGTTGGGAGGCCTGCTGACATTTGCACAAAGTCCCCCAATCCAGCATTTGTGTTCTGCTACAGTC
>OMOT01027775.1:2985-15664 GCA_900312575.1 Acanthochaenus luetkenii | reverse complement strand
TCTAGGGGCGCTGGGGCCCAGGGACAGCCCTCCCCTTACTCAGCAAGATGGGAGACAGCTGGGGAAGGTTAAAGGGGAAGGGCAAGGCCAATCAGAGCCGAGAGCGGGCCCCTTTAAGAAGAGGAGGAAATAGAGAGTAAGGTGTGTGACCCGTGAGGAAGAAGTGTGTGCGGAGGTGCATAGAGTAGTGTGACATTGAGAGGTAGAGATTGTGAACCAGAGTAAGACGGCAGATAGAAGTAGATGCCAGAGTGGATTAAGGAGCGCGCTGTGTGCCGAACCCCTGACCATCTGAGGACCCTTCTAGTTTTGAACCCTTGCCTGGACGACTACCCTTCTCCTGCCTTGACCCTTGGACTACCACCTGACCATTCTTCTGCCTGAACCAATGGACTCTGTGCTAAGACCCTGTTTGTACCGTGAGACCGGTAAATAAAGCTGTGTGGTTCTCTCAATATCTCGTTGTGGACATTATCTTTGTCATCTACGGCCCGGTGGACACTCAGTTTCCCACGAGTGTGCCACACCGTACTTTATACCAAAGGATACCAAAGGGATGAGAAACACAGAAGACTCTATTTTCGTGCCGGTGGTAAGCAGCGTTATGACCTAGCGCTGGCTAATTGTTTAGTCTGTCGCAAACTGAATATATCCTGCCTCCGCCGAGTTTGGTAATTTGGTGGTGGGCAATGAAGGTATTTGCGTGACTATGGGTTAGGCAGCGCAATAGGGATGTGACAATGAAAACAATCGGCGCTGTGCAATTTTTTATTGAGGCGCACATATGAACATAGGATTATCTGAAATCACATGAGAATGTTTTGTGAATATTTTATTCTTTCCATTTGCATTACAGAAAATGGAGTACATAATTGCACACCGAAAGCGACACCGAAAGCGACACCGAAAGCAACACCGAAAGCGACACCGTGAGTGCAAATACCACCAACGGGTATCATTTATCAACCTGTCTGAGGAGGAGTGCTGGTAGAAGCTGCACCTCCCACGCAAGCAAACACTCTTCCACTCTCTTCTCTTGAGAAGCGCTCCTGGCGCAGCCGCGCAAAACTGTCATCCGTGTCAAGAAATTGCCATTTTGCTATAGTGTTGCCACACTGGTATTTACAGTAAATGGATAGAAAATAGGTGTTCTGATTGGCCATTATGAAACCAAACCCACGTGTATTTTTTTTAGTTAATCCAACCTCTTTTACAACTGCGCTATCGTCCTAAATCACCAAATTACTGAAATTGCGTTAGACACGCCTTAAAGTGCCACGTTCTCACTTTGCTTCAGAGTTACCGACACCATTCGGATTAGGGTTCCAGAAGATCTAACCTTGGTGAGACCAGCTTTCTCTGGACAGAGCGCTCGCTCACTGCTGTTTAGGAGACAGTTTCAATTTCAATTTAAAGTTTCAATTTGTCACATCCTGTGGGCGGAAAATATTTCCCACTAGTGAGTCACCATACCGGGCATGTCTCAATTAGTGGGGATGAGACACTTCTCTTCTCTCCTAATTCCTGATTTGGGCTGATAAAACGATGGCATTTATACACAAAAATATTGTCTAATGCTGCTTTAATGCTGTAATCCAGACTTTCTTGAATGGTTGCATATGTTTATATAACTCCCCATTCACGCTATTTTTATTTATATCATATTCTTATTTGATGTACAGTATCTTATTACTATTTGCTGCTGCAGCAGCCCAATTTCTCCCCAGGGATCACTGAAGTTTTATCAAATACAATCAAATCTAGTCTAGTCTAATCTAATCTAATCTAATCTAATTCAGGACCAATGTTACCTCTAAACTGATAGTTTGGTGACATATTTCAAATACTTTAGTGACCAAATAATAATAATCAGTCACTGCCCCACTTGTCCCAGAAGTTTAGTGGGTTATAAGTGATATAAGTGATATATATAAAGATATCAATCAATCATTAATTCATTTATGTCTGTCTGTATCTGTATGTGTATGCCTCATTCTCTTTCTTACTTTACCAAATGTCTTGTCCTCTTTCTTACACACATACTCATAAAACACAAGAGATTCAGGGATAAAAGAACAGCAGCTTCTGAACAGTTGAGTGTTTGACAGGAAGTCCAACAGATTGGAGGAGCGTCCCTAGGGAGCTCCTCTCGCTCCCTTAAAAGGCCCTAAAGGAATCCTGGCAAAGCCTGCCTTATCAACTGCCCCTGAGAGACCTTTGACCTGAGCTGTGTGTCAGTGCTGATCTAGCCTAGGCAGCCCTGTAGGCCCGCAGGATTGCTGACGCACATGAACAAAGTAAAATGACAAACAACAAACACCGAACCAAAAAACACTGTCTTTTTGGCTGCACAGATCTGACACAACTCACAGCACAACAGTACGGCTAAAGGAACAAAGCAAAGCACTTACTGACACACACACACACACACACACATTACACAGAGACATACCCTGCATGAGTTGAATGTGCCGCTTCATTTCTACTGCAGTATTTGACGGAAATACAGTAACAGACCATTACAGCTAGCTTTAGATCTAAATGGCACGCCAAATCCACAGGTATTTCTACCAACGGCCTATTTTCCATGAATGTTTCACAATGGCTGACCACAATATGAATTCAGCCGTTTGTGTTCACAGAGGGTACAGCGGGTTCCACAAAAGAACAGGGACAATTTAGAGCACACACGCATAGACACTAACACAGGGAAGTCACAGGTATATAGTCAGCCTATGGTACTCAGCCCTCAGACTCTTACTGTAGGTTCAGCATAATCCCAATAGACCTAGGCCATATACCAAAACACATCCCAGAACAGTGGCCACATTTAAATGCACTAAGGCAGGACCTATGTTAACACCATACTCAGATTACATTAATGCAATTTGGGTCTTTGTCGGAGTAAGTGTAATCACAGTAATATATGTGGAGTACTCCGATTTTACTGGCATTAAAAGAGCATTAAGTAATCTATGACTTCGATTGACCTCTTACCAGTAACCAAAAGGTATCGCAACAACTTCGAAAGGTCTATGGCACAGCTTGCTCAAGGCGCTACAATGATTACTGTTGGAAAGGAGAGGGCCTCTCATGGCCTTCCAATGCTCAGATTTTGCCAGCAAAGATCCCCTCACCGATCCCCATCGATGCCAACTTTCATGTCAAATCTCAAATGTATCATGTCAAATGTAAAGGAAATGTCAAATGTACTGGCATCAGCACCAAGCGCTCATCAGTCACAAGCCAGTGTGTCCAATGGAGAAACATGACCTGCCAGGCAACTCATACACTCACCAGCTTTAAACAGACACACTCCCAACAGTGGGATTTAAAAACACACGACTTAAACATGGGCGTGCACACGCACGCACACACACACTTGCTAGTCTCTCTGGTTTTTAAATAGTTCATTCATTCACAAAACTGTGACGGTCCACTTCCCACACCACTTCTCACCTCACACAACGACACACACTTTAAATAGAAGCCTCTACAGTCACTCAGCTTCACTGTATGTCTGTATTGAGCAAAAAAGTATGATGATGATAGAAGCCGCCAGTCATTCATAGAGATAGTTATGTATTGTACTTAGTGATGATCATGATTTTCATTCTTCTCAGACGCTGCTAATTCATTTCATTCAAATCAAAGCAAGGATGAGCTTAATAATTCACATATGTTAGATTTTTCATCCAAGAATAAACTGGTATTTAAATTACCCATAGCAGACAATCAAGTCTGCCAAAAATAACTATTTAATTGGCTGGCTGAACAAGGCTGTGGCTATATTTAGGGGTCATTTTAAGCCCTGCGGGGCATAGGAGAGAGCCTTGCAGGACACACACTGGGGCAAAATGTGAATGCCAGCCGTCACTATATACCCTCAGCAGTCCACCTGTCATGAACAGGACAATCCCCTTCTCTAGCAGCCCAGTAACGTCGGCATCACCTGCCGTCCCAAGTTGCATTAGAGGACGCTGGGAAGACAGCCAGGCCTTTACCGTCCAGTCGGCTACACTTTAGGGCAGGCAAAGAGACAGCAGAGTGGAACTTTAGCAAGACTGACTGACTGACTGAGATTGTATTTTAACCCCATAAGGAGAATATCCTTGACCAACCTTCAACAGTGAACATTTGCTCATTTTCGAGTTTTAAAGGTGGCAAGTGTACCATTTTAACATCAATAAATCATTACCACATTAATTTTGAGACATTAATATAGTTACCATAAACTAAAAAGACCATCACTGAGACGATTGGCAGCCTCTACTGGCCTCTACACTGCATTTCATATTGTCAAGTCAAGTCAACTAAAGCACATTGAAAAACAACTACCAAAGTGCTGTACAATTTTGAAAAATAAATAAATAAATACCGCACTAACCCTAATGCAAAGAACAGCAATCAACAAAAAGCCAAAAGCCAAGGACAACAAATGCCGATTGAGGCGGGATTTGAAGGTGTTGATGGTGGGGGCAGACCTGATAAAAAGGGGTGGGCAAGGCTACTCCACAGCCTCGGGGGAGCAACGGCGAAGGCTCAATCACCTTTAAGTTTTAACCGAGACCGTAGAATAGTCAGCAACATTTGGTCAGATGACCTAAGTGACCTGGCAGTGGAAAGGGGGCAGAGGAGGTCAAGAATGTAAGGGGGAGCCAACCCGTTCAGTGTCTTAAAAACTAAATCTTAAAATCAACTCTAAAACGGACTGGAAGCCAGTGAGAGGCCAGAATAGGGGAAATGTGGTTCCTCTTTTTAGTGCCAGTCAGATGCCTGGCAGCAACATTTTGGACTAATTGCAGGGACGTCTCATTAACGCCTGTGTACAGGGAGTTGCAATAGTCCAAATGGGATGAGATGAAGGCATGTATACGTTTCTCAAGGTCATGGAATGAGAGGAACAGCTTTACTTTGGCTATGGATCTGAGTAAAAAGAAGCTACCATTCGCAACAGAGTTTATCTGCTTGTCGAATGTGAGGGCTGAATCGAAATCACGGCAATATTTTTGGTAGAAGATTCGACATATGTGGAAAGTGGGCCAAGATTGTTTGAAATAAGTGTTTCAGTCTTGCTCTCATTTAGCTGGGAGAAAATGTACTTCACTGCATGAAGAATGCCCCTATCTTAGACCATACTCAGCGGAACAACACATTCGCCAACAGTGAATCAAAAACATTAACAGGTTCCAATAACCATAGCACGGTATGTTTTGATTAGTCAATTTCTTCTTCTATTCACATTTATTCACAAAGATTTTGACTAGCCTGCTGCCTAGCCTACGGCTTTGCCACCGCAGCAAAGGCGTCGTTGCTAGAGGGCGAAACACAACGACTGAGTTGTCCTGTAATTTATGAAATAGCCTTCCAATAATTATAAAACCAGGGAGGTTTGTGGAAAATATGGCCAAGGACAGGTATTTGGGACAGTGTCTGGTTATATTCTGCAAGGCTAACGATGTCTATCTGAGCAACACAGAGACAATCGTACTGCTGGGTACCTTGAGAATGTTTACGGACCAAATACTTTCCATTATCAAGCATCAGTAGGTACATCAACACACACACCGCCAGTTACGCCGTATACAGAGTCACACAGACTAAGAGCAAAGATTGATGGGTTTACAAGTGTTCCTAAAGCTTTCCATGCACCGCAGCAAGGCAGTTGGACCTCATTCTGGAACATTTTATTAAGTGTCTTCTTACATTGCATTACGGCTAAAGCAGACGCTGGACACAAAATAGACAGATGAAATGTTGATGTTGATACAAGTGTTTGTTTAAAGTTGACAAATTACCATTAAAATGAATTGGACTCTATGAGCAATTTAGGTGACATTTGAAATGCCGATATCTCTGGTATTTATTCACCGATCTGCAATGTTTTGGTGTCTGTGTTTTCGTAATACCTTCCTGCACAACTTAGTAATTGGACAGGAATCACGAAATTCTATTTAGCTGTCGATATAAGCGTTTTTGTGAAAAGCCATGTCCATCACAATTTCATTGGCTCATAGATTCTTAGTTTTTTGATGTACACAGGTTTCGTGCAGATTGCTCAAAAGTCCTAGGAGGAGTAGGGATTTAAGTGTTTTTCACAAGATAAAAAATGGCGGGAAATCTATGTAACCGGAAGTCATGGGTTCTTGTGTTCCTCATGCGGAGGGGTATCTGTGGAAAACAAATCATGACTGTAGGTCAAACGGAGCATGAGATATGCCCATTCAAAGTTCGCGTAAATAAGAAAATAACAATAGAGAACAAGACAGTATATGGAATATTAATACTAGGGTGACCAAACGTCCTTTTTTCCCCGGACATTCCTCTTGGGTCCTAAACCATGTGTCCGTTAAAAAAATAATTAATATCTTAAATGTCTTACATTTTTGCATTGCTTGTTCCACCGACCATTTCCCCTGAAAATTATAACATTTAATATAGTTTTTCATTCCATAAGTGTAACGTTACGCATCGACTATTTAAAATGTTGTATAAGGCACCGCACTGGCGTTATGCACAGTTACCAGTTTGTATTAAACTATTCTGTAATTCCATTGATTGTTGTTCAGTTAAATCTAGTATGGCTCATTTTCTTTAAAGTCCTTTGAGACATGCTTGTGAATAAATGAACTTGAATTTGTATTGCACATTGCACTTAGTGAGTCGCTCCTTTGCACTGAGCGCTCACGTTGAATACAATGCCAAGTTGTTAATTGTCTGTTGAGTCACAATTTCAAAGAGACGTCTTGCAAACTTGGAAACTGCTGAGAAAGATCAGCTCTTCAGACAAATATGGACGGGCAGACAAGACTGAAGAAAACTAAAGAATGAAGAATAATTCTCTTTTTCTTTTTGTTAAATTAACATTTATTTTTGAGGCTATAATTCTATTATTTCTATTATTATGACATACTATTTGATATAAGTTAAGTCTAAGACTTAGAGAAATATGTTGTTACATAGCTGCATTTTCTATTCATGTTGTACAGAAGATGCAATACATACATAACAATTACAAAACTTCTTAATCGTAATCAATACAAAATGGCAAATATATAGCCTACATGAAAGGAATGGGATGTGCTGAGAGCAGATTAAATTGTACAGTTGCGTTAAATACATGAGTAGGCTCTACTTGTGGATCTTGATAGGCCCTATCTATATTATGCAGGCCCATATGATATATTTTAGTTATGGATATTCACATGTTTATTTACAGAATGTAGATGTGTCCATTCTATTCCACTATGGCTCTATATCCACACGATTGAATTTAGTGCTGATTTATTCATTCACTGCCATTTGTGTTCTGTAGTGCTTTTATTTATTTTGTCACGGTGCCTCGTAGAATCATGACTATAAATGTTAAACGTAATTGTTAATGATACAAATATTCGCATATTTATTATTATTATAATGATTTAAATCCGAGGATGTCTGTAGAATTGATCAATGGTTTCTCACAAGAAATGTCTTCTTAATGTTTTCTTAACTGCGTTCAGGAATGAGGTCCAATATGTGATATGATTTGGTCAGGTTATGCAAAGAATGAGGCAGAAAAAAGGGCGAGTGGAATGAGAGAGCGAATGTGACAAAATCAGATGACTTTCTCATTGGCTCTGTTATCGGTGTGCCTTAATAAGGCGAGAACAGGATCTCGATGTAGCACAGACACTGTCGAGGAAGGATCACAGAGGAACGTCTGGAACATAAACACCTGCCACAGAGCCTGCTCCTGCTTCTCATTACCTCCTGGTACAGATACAACACCACAAACACAGAGGCCTGACACACACACATACAACCATGCACACTTCTGGCAGATGCATGTTAAAGGTGCTACTATATGTGTAGCATTTTAAAACATCACTACATCATTGTCAAATGAATTGTGATACCTTGGTATAATTACCGTAAACAAATGAGACCATGGTTGACCATGGCCTCTATCCCACTAGTGCTAGTGCTAGTGTTTCTCAAGATTAGGACCCCATTTCCCATAAACTATGTTGCTTCCTGTCCCCCCATCCCCACTCTGGCTTCTTTGGCTGAAGAGGATAAACATGTTGGTGATTTTTCCATCGGCCTTTCACTCCTTCCACCATCTGCCAGAAACTCGGAAAGCTCTAACTTCATTTGCAGTGGAAAAACAGCGCCCTCTTCCTGCTTTGTGCCATACAGCAATTTCCCTAAATTCACCAATCTTTGCGCCAATGGTGTCTTTTATTTACGGTAATTCTACAAATGTCTCCAAATGAATGTGGTAATGATTTATTTGCTACATGTGGCACCTTTAAAAAAAAGGTACAGAGATACACAAATAGAAACACTCACAAAGAGTAAAGTAAAAATGCTGATACACTAAAAAAGAGTGATTCAGCACAAGCCCAGTTGCGAGATTCTCGAGACCAAAAAAGAAAAACTGGGGCGATATTTATAGAGGAGCCCTCCGTCTTCCCGATGATCTGTTGGAATGAAAGGGACGAAACATGCAGGGGGGGAAAAAAACATGTAGGGAAAGAAAGGACAAGGGAGATTCCCTCCATCCTCCCACAATTGAAAGCACATCAGAGGATGCCAGGAGCTTATGAATGGGTGACAGAATAGAAAGAGGAAAAGTGGGTAAAGAAAAGGGTAGATTACTCTGCCAGACTGTATGCTACAGTATATGGGGCATGGTGGGATGAGAGCAAGGGGGGGTTTGGGAGCTATGCTGGCACAGGATGAGAATTCCTGTATCGTGAATGAGGCTGTGGGTGATTTGAGGGGCTATGGAGTGGATTAGCTCTTACCATACAGTAACTCAACTTCATCCTTCACATATCCGTGTTACACTGATTAATATCTTAGCCACATGCAGATTTCCAAAAGAAGGCATAACGACTGAAATTCTGTGAGATAATCCAGCGAAGGCATGCAGAGCTGCACACTTCAAGAGCATTCCCTCAAGAGATAAAGGGATAAAGGGATGAAATGAGAGAGGATAATATATGGGGAAAATGATGATACCCTTGGTATATTAATGAATTTCACTGTTGTTCAGCAGCACCTGTTAATGTCTTCTGCTGTGGCCGGGTGAAGGATAACACAATCAGCTGAGCGCTCAGACATAAAGTAAGCCCCTCTCCTCTCAGTTTCATCAAGGTCAGAGGTCAGCACAGTTCCTTCTGTCACATATCAAAATGAGGCACTCCCGTAAATCCACTGGACTCTCGCAGTCGCAACACACACTCAGAGACAGAGAGTCTGGAAGAGTGACAGTGAACATGTGCGCCAATCAATAAAGCACTCAGCAGTCAAGTGATGCAGCGTGCATGGCTGCCACTCTGTTTCATAGATAAAACACAAACACACGTGCAGTACCGGGCGCAATCGAAGGCATAGAAAGGTGCATATGCATACTGACATGTGTTCCACCTGTGCAGAGGCAATAATACCAAACATAGACATACGAATACGCCCCTCCTCCCTCCAACTCACACTCACACACACTTTCAGACACCTCTTCCATCATCACAGCTGTCATCACTGTCATGCGAGTGGAGGCTCCCCACCTTTATACTTCTCTCTGACGTTTTCATAAGCCTGGATGAAGTCCTGCTCCTCTGCGTTAGGAGGCAGGTAGGCAGGTTCATACATGGCCATGCCAGCGCTGTCACCCTCTTCGTCTCCTCCTCCTCCTCCTTTCTGCTTCTTCCTCTTCCTTTTAGGTCAGCCTCTTCCTCTCTCTGAGTGCGTTTGGATGTGTGTATATGTGTGTGAGGCAACCTCTGCTGTCCTCTCTCTGCTCTCTCAGTTGTGTATGAACCCTCCACAGCTCCTAACTTCATTCCACAGCCCAGGGCCACCGCCCGCCCCCCCCCTACTAATACTAATATAAATGTCAGGCCCCTCCTCTTAAAGATACACAGACTGGACTACACACACACAGGGCACAGCTTGTGAAGCATAAGCACAGCAGCAAACTGGAGTATCAGCATAACACACTCACTCCTCTAACACTTTAATTGAAGTAGATTGGGATGGATTACACATTTCTTACAATATAAACAGACAAACATCAGAAAATGTGTACTGTGCGTGCATGTATCATGTTATTAACTATACAGTTGCCCCATAACATATTTAAGCCCCTACATTTGTTGCACATTGTGTTTGTTATATTCCGCTCTGAATGTAATCATTAAAAACATGAATTCACAATGTACTTATAATGCACTTATGATTCCTTATAATGCCTCTCAACTGCTACTGACACTCCACTGACACCCACACACACACCCCACATGCAAGTAACCCTGCTTTACGTTGATCAAAACTACCACTTGGACTTTGATTCAGTCATAATAAACATACATAACATCATACATAATATCACTACAGAAGCTCGAAGACTGTTACAAGTTTCATTCACTTGAATGAAATAATGGTGAATAACCAGGCACAGAGAAAGATAGAGCAATTCCTCATTATTTAAAAGATGCAAGGGGCTGATAAAATATTGCTCTTTAATGCCTTAATTTGACCTCGTTCTCAAAAAGAAGAAACCAAATAAAAGCCACAATCGCATTACAAAGAAAGCGGCCTCCTCAATTGTGCCACATCAATACACTAGAGCTGGTAGCTGTTATGTTATGGCCAGTCACAGGGGAAAGTTAGTGTTTTGATGTGGGTAGCGTGCCTGCAAAGCAATTAATACATGTAAAGGCAGTTGCACTGCAGATATGCATCCACTGGGAACATCCATTGGGAACATCCACTGGGATCATCCACTGGGAACATCCACTGTTACAGCTGCTACTGAATATTCAACAGATCCCTCTGACCAGACAAGATGATGACTGTCCAGAAACTAAATGAATTGAGGTAAACAAAACAAAAATAATAATTTTGATGCCTCCTTATTGGGCCAATACATGACAAAGTCGCTTAAGGTGGTTTTGATTAATATCAATGCAGGGTGTGGAATACAAAAATTATTAATAACTGTTGTTAGAAAGGCTAGGATAATTGGCCAATCAGATGGCTTAGTGATCTCCAGCGCGCAATGCATTGTGTGGCGATACTCCAGGTACTTTTTTCTCCTGTCGGTTGAACCAGAACTATATTGAGGTGCGTTCATGACCTAATGTAAGTAAAATACAATACTTTCTGTTTGTTAGTAATCTGTTAGTTTAAATCGTTTAAAAGGTATTTAGAAGCACTTGTGTTTATTTAGTTAATTGGTGAGATAGCCTTTGTTGTACGCAGCTAGCTGAGTAACAGCCAATATATAATTATTGGTTTATGTCTATATTAATTCAGAGTGTTAGGCACTTGTTTATACGACTAATAGCTGTGATAACTTAGTCAGTTATGTGCGTGCTGTTTAATAGAATCGCGGTTCAGTCATTAGTGTGCATGGAGTATTCAAGCGCATTGTGCGCAGATTTACTGACAGCGCCGCCATTGCTGTTTAGTTAGGCTTATGAAGCCCGGTAGAGGGCAGTATGTCTTCATTTCATGGTACTCATTACACTTTGGTTGCATTATATACACGTATGTATACCTATGTATATTGCCTTAGACATATCAGACATACTTAGATGCAAACGTCAGCATTATTATTATTGTAATGTATATATGTATATTATTCTGTATGCAGATTAATATATTCTTTAATATGAGTATTCATATATTATTTAGTATGAGTATTAATACGAGTATTAATGTATGCATTTGTTTGATTGTATACACTCTCAGTCAACCTAAACCAAGCACTACCCATGATGTTGCCACTAATTCCAAGTAAAGACCACAGAACGGTGCATCGTTGTCTGCTATTGTGTTCTGACCGACACCCGGGGGCGAGTATCCAACCCATCTACAAAAGTCACATACAGTCCTTTTGCTGCCTCATAGCTACAACTGTGATCTCTGAAAAAGAGGCAGTAACATGTCAGCTGACAGAAGCATATTACATTACATTACATTACATTACAGCATTTAGCAGACGCTTTGATCCAAAGAGACTTACACATTACATTACAGCATTTAGCAGACGCTTTTATCCAAAGCGACTTACATGTCATACCGTTGGCGGAGGCAGCCATGCAAGGTACCAACCTGCTCAACGGGAGCAATTCGGGGTTAGGTGTCTTGCTCAAGGACACTACGACAGATTTTTCCCAGGAGGAGCCGGACTCGCACCGCCGACCTTGCAGTTGCGGGGCAGGAACTCTACCTCCTGAGCTACTGCTGCCCCCCATACAAGTATACATTGCATGCATCATATACATAGTACATCACACCATGCACCACACTACACTACACACAAACAGTATGTAGTAAATGGTTCAAGCCAGCCTGATAAAACTGATGTGGAAAAGTCTACAATAATCCCCTCCTGCACCATTTCCATACTGATAGTGTAGGAGAAGGAAAATCCCTACAGTTTCAGTCTATCAGACATTTCTTTTGACCAAGGCAACCGGACACTTTCCTGAAAGGAAACGCGATAAGTCCAAACTCCGTGCCGCTGCTCGGTCACCACTGCTGGAGGAGTGGGAATGTGTGTGTGTTTACACTTATTCTAACAGGAAATGGACGCCCTTCTTACTGGCACAGAGACACAGATGCAAACATGTACTGTAGGTCCAGCATGTTTTCTTAATAGCAGGGTTCCTACACAATTTCAAAA